>CAXITT010001952.1:0-23737 GCA_964033795.1 Lymnaea stagnalis
ATACACCATCAACAAGCAATAGAGAAACCAATAGCACATATAAACCCAAATTTAGAGAATTTAATGAACATAAAGAGGAAATTATTAGTTATCTATCACAATTTGAGGGCATCTGTCAGTCTTACAACTATAGAGAAGAGACTTGGGCTAATATTTTATTGAGCAGATTATCAGGGAAAAGCCTAAGTATTATTAATTCACTCAGTGAAGAACAAAAGAATAATTATAACTATATAAAGAAAGTTTTGTTAAAGTTCTATGGGAACACAGAAGACATTTATAGAAAAAATTTCCATAACATAAGACTAGAGAGAGAAGTAGACCCTAACACCACCATATTCAATATTAGAGACAATCTTGTCAAATGGCTTGAATTAACTGAAATTGACCTAAATGATCCAAAGGCATTACTAGATATGTTTATCATAGACAAAATATTAAGAAATGCATCAGTTTCTTTATTTTCATTCCTTAAAGAGAGAAAGATTAAAAATGAGCGTGAGTTAGTTGACTCAATCACAACATTTAAAGATGCTCACCCCAATGAAGAGCTAGACAATAGAAACAACACACTAGCCTCTATTAGAAATACACCCAGTGATAGGGACAGTCAAAAACAAAACACATATCAAAACAGAAGATACCACAGCCTACCTGCCAGATGGCAAAACAATAAATTTCAGAAAAATTATCAAACCAATTACCAGACACCATATACTAATTATTCAAACAACAACAAATGTTTCTACTGTGGCATTCCAGGTCACAAAAAATATGAGTGTAGGAAATTACATAGAGATTTAGGACATTCACAACAATACTATATGTGTTCAATAAAGTACTGTAAGTTTAACCAGGATTCAGTATTCTTATTTGCGTGCCCGGATTATAAGTGGAAGAATGAAGAAGCCTTAGTCGGCATCCTGAAATATCAACATAACATAAGTAACCATACTACTGACATAACCCACAGCATAAGAAATAAGCTCCCACGCCATGTCAGAGTAGGTGTGTTACAAATGGTGTCAGAAGCGGTGTAACGATGATACGTTACAAATATTGTAAAGAAGTGTCAGAAATGTGTTACAGAACATTGAGTAACAATGATATATTTTAAAATTCAAGCGGAAGAATACAGCGAACGCCATTACAACCGTGTATTAATCAAGTCCGAGACGAGTTCACTACACACAGAGTCAGCCGATAATTGAGGTCAGTCACGGGAGTTCAGAGTTCAGTCAACTGGTACACGGCAACTAGCAGCATAAGGAAAATTTTCAAGTTATTTACAACTGTAGCAAAGATTTACTGTAAGCCTACATATTACAAGACCAACAGAAGTAGAAGTCTGACGTTATTACAGATGAGATGTGTGTATCAAGACATCGAAAGTAAGATTTCCCCAGCATAATCTTCACTTTATACAAGCCGCACAAAGCCTAGTGCGCATTTCAAGTAAAGTAATTCTTTAATTACTCACAAGTTCAACTGAATCGGAGAGAAAGTACACTATTTTCAATTGGATTATTACACTATTACTTCTATTACGCAAGGTACTTGCATTGGATTACTGAAGCAGTTTGTGTTGTAACTTTTTCATTGGATTATATAACTTTTGCATTGGAGTATTTACCCAAGTACACTTTCTACATAGAAGGATTATCGACTACACAGAGATCATAGCGTCACAGAGGAGCAGAGGTGACCAACTACAGATTTCTTTTAAACACTTGGTATTTATGTATTTATGTGTTATGTATTATATATAATTTAAGACTTTAAAAATCTACTTATATCATACTTAATTAGATTAAGTAAATTTTTTTTTTTTCTGTATAATATAAGTTTAATTTTAGAGTATACTGTAGGGACATCCACGGTGTTATCTTTCCTAGGGAAGTTTTTTTATTAAAACGGTAAAGGTTTCTTCTGGCCCTATTTATAACACTGTAGGATAATTCTGTGTTAGCTGTGAAGTCTAGTTTGTACATTGTCATAACTGTTGTTTTTTAGTAGATCTTGTCATATTTGTGCTATTTGTCTTGTCATTGTTATACATATTGTCAACCTACTGTCATATTTTCTACTATCTTGTGGTCCATAAACTAAACAGTACTTTTGTATTTGTTGTCTCATTTGTATTCATGTAAACGTCTACATATCTGTATTTATGTTGTGAAGTAGACAATTTAATTATTTTAAATTTTTCTTACACTTATTTATAACTTATAATTCATGTATCAACTTGCATTTGTGTATACATTCATTAACATGTAGATATATGAAATATCGTAAACTATTTTAATTGATAACCAAAGAATAAGGAGATAACTGATATACTGATACATAACAATATAATTTTAGTTACTCACATTACACATAAAAAATGGCAGAGTACTTGGAATTATTAGAAGTAGGTGAGAAGCTTGGTTTGAAGCAGGAGAAATTAACTGACTTCGTAACTCGAGAAATGGACAAAATACGAGACAGACAGAAAGAAGACAAAGACCGACAAGACAAAGACAAAGACCGAGAAGCTAGAATGTTAGAGAGAAGCGACCTTAAACAAATAGAAGAAATGAAATTAAAAGGACAAAAAGAAATAGAAGAACTTAAATTAAGAGAACAGGATATGAAATTAAGAGAGGAAGAAATAAAACTAGAAAGAGCTAGAATAGAATCAGGACAGCATACACCATCAACAAGCAATAGAGAAACCAATAGCACATACAAACCTAAATTTAGAGAATTTAATGAACATAAAGAAGAAATTATTAGTTATCTGTCACAATTTGAGGGCATATGTCAGTCTTACAATTATAGAGAAGAGACTTGGGCTAATATTTTATTGAGCAGATTATCAGGGAAAAGCCTAAGCATTATTAATTCACTTAGTGAAGAACAAAAGAATAATTATACATATATAAAGAAAGTTTTGTTAAAGTTCTATGGAAACACAGAAGACATTTATAGAAAAAATTTCCACAACATAAGACTAGAGAGAGAAGTAGATCCTAACACCACCATATTCAATATTAGAGACAATCTTGTCAAATGGCTTGAATTAACTGAAATTGACCTAAATGATCCAAAAGCATTACTGGATATGTTTATCATAGACAAAATATTAAGAAATGCATCAGTCTCTTTATTTTCATTCCTTAAAGAGAGAAAGATTAAAAATGAGCGTGAGTTAGTTGACTCAATCACAACATTTAAAGATGCTCACCCCAATGAAGAGCTAGACAATAGAAACAGCACACTAGCCTCTATTAGAAACACACCCAGTGATAGGGACAGTCAAAAACAAAACACATATCAAAACAGAAGATACCATAGCCTACCTGCCAGATGGCAAAACAATAAATTTCAGAAAAGTCATCAAAACAATTACCAGACACCATATACTAATTATTCAAACAACAACAAATGTTTCTACTGTGGCATTCCAGGTCACAAAAAATATGAGTGTAGGAAATTACATAGAGATTTAGGACATTCACAACAATACTATCAGAGAACATCACCCAACAGTAGTCCAATTAGATACAACAGTGCAAATAGGAGTAGACAACCATATAAAAATCAAAGATATAATTCCAATCAGACTAACAGTAGACAAAACACCAAACCACATGAAACTTTAGCTAGCGCATGTCACAGTGAAGGAAGTTTACAATTTTTTCCTTCTTATGTAAACAACCAGCTTGTTCAGTGTCTAAGAGACACAGGTTGTACAACAATAGTAGTTGACAAAAAATTGATTGATCCTAAAGACCATATATCTGAAAAAACCACAGTCATGTTAGCAAATAACACAAAAGTTGAATGTTATAAAGCAGTAGTGGACATAGACTGTCCATGGTTGACAGGAAAGGTAACGGCAGTACTTATGGACAACCCAGTATGTCAGTTAATAATTGGAAATATTAAAGAAATTCCAGATAATTCCCAAGAACTATTCTTAAATTGGATTGAATCAAAAAATTTAACCAAAGAGTATATAAGTGCAATAACAAGACAACAACATAAAACTAGTCAGACACAGCCTGAAATAGAAGAAAAATTAGACATTCCAAAACAAATATCTAGAGAGGACATAATTAGAATGCAGACAGAAGATAGGCAAATTCAGGACATTAGAAACAAAATTAAGGACAATAACACAATTTATAGAGGACATAATTACACAATAAAACACAATATTCTAATCAGAAATTTTGAGAAAGGTGAAATCAAAAAATCTCAAATAATAGTACCATTAATACTCAGAAACAAAATACTCAACCATGCACATGACAGTCCTTTGGCTGGACACATGGGTATAAAAAAAACATTAGAAAGGGTCACACAGAATTTTTATTGGCCAGGCATACACAAGGACATAAAGAAACACATAAACAAATGCATACCATGTCTGACAAAAAACCCAATACACAGTAAACACAGAGCACCCATACAACCCACAGACAAAATAGGTAGAAACTTTGAGAAGGTAGCTATAGATATCATTGGTCCTCTTAATCCACCATCAAATAAGGGACACAAATTTATTTTAACCATGATTGATATGGCATCTAGATGGCCAGAGGCAATTCCCCTCAAAAACATTAATTCAGAAACAATTTGCATGGCATTATTAGATGTATTTACAAGACATGGGTTCCCTGATAAAATATTGTCAGATAATGGAACACAGTTTACTTCCAACTTAACCAATGCAGTTACAAAAATGCTAGGTATAATACAAGTACATTCCACAATATATAGACCACAGGCTAATGGTATGGTAGAACGATGGAACAAAACACTAAAAACAATGTTAAATAAAACAACAATAGACCACCCTAGAGAATGGCACCTATATATACCCATGGTTTTATTCGCCTATAGAGAGAGTATACAAGACACCACTGGGTACTCTCCATTTGAGCTAATGTTTGGGGCCAATCCAAAGGGACCGTTAACTCTTTTTAAAGAAAATATTTTAGGCCAGAAAGGCACACAACAAGACACATTTGACATAATTACAAAAATTAGAGAGAGGATTACATATGGCATAGAAAATGCTAAAGAAAACACTGATAGGGAGTCTAAAAGACAAAGACATATAAAGAATACACATAGATACCTCAGAGATCTTAAAGTACATGATAAAGTTTTGGTATGGTTGCCAAACAATAATGGACAAAAGATTTGGCAGGGTCCGTTTACAATTCATGACAAGTTAAATTTAGTTGATTATGTAATTCACATGAAGGGTGAATTGAAAGTCCTACATGTGGACCTGCTCAGAAAATATGACTCTGTTCCTGAAGAGTTAGAAACCATCAGTAATGAAATAAGTAGCCCAGCCACTGTTGCTAGTGTTATACAATTAGAAGACAATGACAATAACACCACAACAAACAGACACTTAACAACAATTCTAAAAGAATACAAAGATGTCATCACAGAGAACATAGGACACACTAGCAGTTTAGAACACAAGATAATATTAACACAGGAACCCACATTCAAACACAAAATCTATCCAATTCCATATGCATTTAGGGAAGAAGTAAAGAAAGAACTAAATCATTTAATACAGACTAACAAGATTAAAAGATCAGATTCACCAATAGCATCACCCATGGTAGTAGTAAAAAAGAAAAATGGCCAGTGCCGGATATGTTGTGACTATAGGGAGTTAAATAAAATCACACAATTAGATGCAGAACCCATGAGGGACACCAGAGAACTACTGGAAGAAATAGGCTCCTCCACATTATTCACCCACTTAGATTTAAACAGAGGATTCTGGCAAATAGGCATGCATCCGGATTCCATGCCTTTGACTGCATTTGCCACAGAGGAAGGCTTGTTCGAATGGACAGTAATGCCATTTGGTCTAGTTAATTCCACCGCAACATTTTCTCGATTCATGCGAATCATGTTAGAAGGCATACCAAATGTAGTACATTTTGTCGATGATATCTGCATTCACACTAAGGATATGAAGACACATATAGAGACTATAAAAACAGTACTAAACAAATTAAGAGCACATGGAGTTACAATAGCACCAAACAAATTAAAGTTTGCACAAGAGGACATTGAATTTTTAGGATTTAAAGTCGGTAAGAACACAATTCAGCCCACAGAACACAACAGAGGAAAAATACTAAATATAAAAACACCACACACTCAGAAAGAAGTAAAAGCCATTTTAGGTTTGTGCAATTTTTACAGCACTTTTGTTCCAAAATTTTCTGATGTTACACTACCCTTAAGGAAACTAATAAATAAAGATAGCAAGAAACAAATAGTATGGACGGATGAATGCGAAAATACACTGAGAACAATCAAAGAAATTTTCCAAAGTGACAACATATTGTTATCACCCAATTTTAAACAGTCTTTCACTCTAGTTACAGACGCCTCCAACATTGGATTAGGAGCTTGCCTTATGCAAGAATACAATCATAAATTAAGACCAATTACCTATTTAAGTAGAGCACTAAGCAGAACTGAAATTAACTACTCAACTATTGAAAAAGAATGCTTAGCAATTGTGTGGGCACTTACCAAACTACAGAAATATCTATTGGGCAGAAAATTTATATTATTGACTGATCACAAGCCATTAATGGCACTAAATAGAAAGAAGATAGCAAACAGTAAAATAAACAGATGGTCGTTGATACTATTAGATTATCAGTATGAGATAAGGACAATAAAAGGAAAAGACAATACAGTAGCTGATTTCCTTTCCAGACACATTGAACATGCAGACAATGACAAAGACACTGACTTAAGACACATTAGTCAGACATTCTAAATGAATATACACACATACGTTCACTCAGTTTTTTGATAAGACACTTGTACATATCAATTTTTGTAAATGAATATCAGATTTTAACCAATTGTAAATTTTCTAATGCAAAATTTAAGATTGTTACATTCATTTTGCAGTGTTTATTATTCATTAAGATGTCAATGTCACTTCACATTATCATACATAAAGATTTTAAGAGGTTGTCATTGGTGATTTTGTAATTTTTTGCCAGGGTAAATTATTCACTAGTAAAAGGCCCTGTATTTCATAATGATGAAATGTTAATGTTGTTACACTGATTTGATTGTTAGATGTGGCATTGAAATTTTCTAAGAGACATTATCATTATTTCAACATATAATGCCAAAAATTTTGTTGCACAAAATTTTTTCAGATGGGTGGGGCATGTAACGGACTATGTTTTCACATGAAAACAGAGAGGTAGCATGAGTGAACAGTGAATTGTGTTGACCATGTATTTTGAGATGCAAATGTGAACTCCACGTTTTTGGAGAGTAAAATTATGTTTTTGTCAGAGCGGTTGTTTTGCACGCTTTGCTGGTAATAAAGTATGAGTTGACTGATATAGTAGAGAGCTGAGCGCAGAGCAGTAGAGTCAGTAGCGTGAGAGCTGTGTGATTAGACAGTTGACAGTTTAGTGTGAGGACGTGTCTTTCTTAATGATGGAATACTATAGATATATATGTGAAATTACATTCATGCAAGGATTATTTATTAATATTATCAATATAAAGTGTGTTCAATAAAGTACTGTAAGTTTAACCAGGATTCAGTATTCTTATTTGCGTGCCCGGATTATAAGTGGAAGAATGAAGAAGCCTTAGTCGGCATCCTGAAATATCAACATAACATAAGTAACCATACTACTGACATAACCCACAGCATAAGAAATAAGCTCCCACGCCATGTCAGAGTAGATGTGTTACATTAATATATAATAAACAGTTTTAGCTAGTTTTAGGCATTCGAGCGAAGGTTGAGCTAGGTTCAGTATAATAATACAGTGTCATTGTCATTATCACTAGGCCTACTTACTAGCACTAATATTATTTTACGAAACAGCGATATATGCACACATATGTAGTACAAATGTAATGAGCGTAGGCATATGAATCAAATTGAAAGCTACTTTATGCCTCAATATACAAAATTGTAATACAAAAAATAAAATACAAATTATTTTTCTTTACATTTGTGTCCTTACACGTGTCTAATTTGGTGTGATATTTTCAATTTGTATTTCGTTGTCAAGGACAACATTTATGAGATGGTAATATTAGTAATAATGATAAATGTAAATGAATGAAAAATAGGAATAGGCCGAGTCTAGGATTTCCTAATTTGTATTAAAAAAAAATTGAAACAAATAATAATAATGCAATAATAGTAGAAATGTTACCAATTCCTTAGATTAAAAAAAATATGTAATACTGATTCTATTTAAGGGGGGACCGGTAGTCAACTTTACGTAAAAATCATGTTTTTTTGTTTTTTTTTCAATTTTCCAAAAAGTGTTTATTTGGTTGCAATAACCTCTTATAAACACAATCCCCAAATAAAATTTGCTAAAAATAATTGTTATAAGTACATAATTTGTCCTAATATAACACGTATCTAGGCAACCATTTCAGGAAAATCGGCTTTCCGACACGTTATGGTCATTTTAAAACCCTTTACAACCGCATTCCTTCAAGCCTAATGCCTATTGTTAGGCCTCTTTGGAAAGCTTAGACCACTGGCTACAACTGTGACCTACTTATCTCAAAATCATTCTACCTAACAAAGAGAAGCGAGCTGTGCAATACGTCACATTTGTTGTAAAAGTGTGTTTAGACGGCTTCTACGTCATCGTGTAGTAAAGCCTGTAATTTCATTGGTCAACTATAAGTAATGTTACCAAAAATAGCACAAATTGGGTTACCGTATACCGAAATGCAACACGGTTACTTTCGTTTCGCAACCATTCTGTGTTGATAAAACTATCCACCGTTTGTCAGACTTACATTGGATTTATCAAAGGCTGCTCTTTTCGTGCTCACTATATTTGTTCAATAACAAGCCAAAGGTAAATATGGATGTAGTATGATTTACCATTTCATTATTAAAAATTGTTTTAGTAATAGTACTAGTATCAGTATCGTCAACGTCGTGCTTTCTCACCGTCAGTAATGACAACCTACCCATACAAATTATTATAAATACAAGGACAAGGGCCATTTCAGTTCTGAAACTAACTAAATTATCAATTATATATATATATACTTGTTTCAAAGTTTTAATATTTAATAACTATCATTAACCAGATATATTTTATCATGTGCTTATTTACTTGTCAAGAATTGAGTGTAAACTAAAAAAAAAAAAAAAAAATTTGTTTGAGGTTAGTTATTTGAAAGGTGTGTGGGTGTTGTTGGGTTTGATTGAATTCTCTCATCATCAACAATTTAAAAGATAAGGAATTAACCACTTCATTTGTAATCCTTTCTTTACCTTGATGACTAAAATTAAATTGTTCTGATTTATTTGCAGTGAAATGGCACCAAGAAAACAAGCAGCGATTCTGCGAGCCAAAAGTACAGCTTGCTTCGAACAGGTACTACTCTTGGAAACATGGTGGCAGTAGAATCTAAGAGTGCCATGACACCTGATGCCAGGTGGGTGTAAGTGTAAGACTGGAAGTATTGTAAGGTTTATATCATAATGATATATAATTGTTTTTTTATATTGTCATCTCTACAGGCCCCACGAACAGCTGCTCAATATATTATCTATCTGCATTTATAAAAAAAAATGTAATGCTGTTACTATATTTATTGTTGATGGAGCAAAGTGTAATTATATATACATTTTTAACAGATAAAATGAATCTTCAGCAGTGGCTCTGTGAGAATGCAGTGGCCATCGAAAGTTACAGATGAAAAGACCTTCGGAGGAATATTCTGACATTTTCCGCATGCTTGCAGCTGCCTGGCCTGATGAGAACCCTAAACACCATGACTGCCCTACTGGAAAGACATGTTACTGTTGGCAGTCAGCTATTGCTCAGAAGAGGTTCCACAACACATAAGAGGAAAAGAGGCAGTTTTATCTCAGAGCAGATTTATTTAAATTTTTCGCATTTTTTTTCTTTGGGGGGTGGGCTAGAGAATCAGTTATATTTTTTCCACAGAAAGACTTTTTAAATATATTTTTGATGTATCATATTTTCAAGAAGCCAAGGTGATATAATAATATAACTTTATGCCACTTTAATTATTTGAAAAATAAATTATTTCAATAATAAAACTTCTTTTTGCATTTTCTCATTTGTGTCAATTTTACGAGGGTCAGGTTATTGGAAGCAGTGTATCTCAGAAACAACCTATCAGATTATAAAGAAATTTGCACCACATGTTCCTAACATGTTTATCTACAATGTGATAGAGGGTTTTTATTCTATTTTAAGAGACAAAAAAATTATTTTGAATTTTGATAGGACAGTTTACGTAAATGATGGATTATTTTTTGACATAATTTTAAAAAATTCACAAAAAAATTATTTTTTCAGTTATGCTAATTTCCTTCTATCACATTGTGCAATGTCCTATTATTAATATTTATGCCAAGTTTCATTGAATTCTTATTGGTGGTTATTGAGCTACGCTGTTTCCTGTAAGTATATAAAATTGGTCAATTTTACCCCTATTTTCTCATCAAAAGCATAAAAAAAAATAATTAATTAGTCCCAATTGGTTTTTTTAAGTGTTTTTATTGCTTTTGCAATGTGATTAGCAAAAAATATTCTGTCTTAGTCATGTGTTTAAAATTTTAGCATTTTGACTACCTGTCCCCCCTTAACTTTGCCACACTAACTAGGAGCTAATTGCTAAGACTACTACTAATATAATTTTATTTTTCAAAAGCTAATGAAAACTTTTTTTTCATACTTTTTTTTCGTAATACAGAAAATCACTGCCCCCCAAGACCAAGCAACTAGAGAAAGCCAAACTAGCGCCAACTTCACACTCAGCACTAGCCTCACCGCCAGCTTTGTTGGCACCACCCTCACCGCCAGCTTCACCAAAAGCTTCAATTTCAATATCTGATGAATCTGTGGCATCGTCTGCTTTGAAGAACAAACTTCATGCTTTTGAATATCAATCATACCGTAGGCTTGTCTGCCTCATCAATCATGCCCTCCAGCCCATTTTTCAAACGTTGTCATGTCCAATGTGCAAGTAGGGACACTTCATGGTTCACAGTGATGAAAAGAAACTTTAGCATTATTTTTAGAAGTGGTACGTAATGTATGTGACTTTGTCATCTCATCATCTTACACGTGAGTTGTATGCAATGGCAAAACTTTTTATGTCAACAAAAGAGGTGTGGCAGCATCACTTGTGACTGGATTGGGACATGCTGGTATTGGAAAGTTTTTCCAAATTATCAATGTACCAAACATTCACCAAAAGACAACCAAAGGCCAAGACAAATCTAATACAAAGATTCTGACTGCCATTCTTTGTCAATAAGAACTAAATCATAATATGCCATGTCTGCAGTCTACTCAAGAATCCTGAAGTACCATAAGGAAGTTTATGACTATGAGAGGATGAATAAAGAATGGATGCTATGCACTATAACCCTTTATGTATATTTTAATAATTTATTTAGCGTCCGGGGGTCGTCAATATGTAATTTGAAATGTTTTATTTCTGCAACAATTTTAGAAATTACTTTTTAATCTCATGTATGGTACATGTAATTATTTCATTCATCAGCAGGTAAATCTATAGCCTATCTTTTTAAAGAGACTATTTGAATAAGCTGCTTCATATTATTTTATTTTGCGTTTTTCATTTTTTTTTAAAGGACGCCAGATGAAATATGGTCAAAAGTATTAGGGCTACATGATTCAAACTTTATAAGCTCTTATTTCCATTGATAGTATCTACATAAAGACATCTGGCTTTTTAAAAAAAATGACCAGTTTCTTTTCTTTTTTAAAAGGTACATAATTTGATAATTTTTTTAATCGAGGTTGCATTAGCTATCATTGTGGAAAATTGTCTATAATTTCTATCTCTTTTTTAAAATCTTTTGGTATGAATTATGTATGTATAATACCAATGAAACATTTATATTGTTTAGAAAGACTGATTTTTTTTCTTCTAATGAACATTTTTCAGTGTCTTTCAGCTATTATCGCCTTAGCATTTTCAATTTTTTTCTGATGTCAATTGAATCAGGGGGAATAGTTGTGGAACTACATAATTGAAACTTTGCATGCCTATTTAAATTGACATTCTTTACTTAATGATGGATGGTTTTTAAACAAATGTCTCATAGGAAATTTTTTCAGAATTTTTATTTATGTACGGTACTTAATTTTTTAAGTTTCGTGGGCCGGCATTTGAAAAAGTGTGCTATTTTTTTTCTATCTTTTGTGTGTATGTTTTCACATTGTTTTCAAATTCATGAATGGTATATGTACATGGTGTAAGCATCCTATACCGTTCATGGAGCCTGTAATTTAAAAAAACAAAACATTTTTATATTTCTTTTTCATTTTTCTTAATTGTGGATTTTCCGGATTTTTTTAGGAACGCCATATGAATCAGGAGGAAAAGTATTCTAGCTACAGGCTTCAAACTTTGCATGCTTCTTTTCATTGATATTCTTTATAAAATATAAGAGGATTTTTTATATATATCCAACTAGAAAAGTTTTGTAACATTTTTACATTTGCCACCCCTAAAAATTTCTCGAAAATTTATGTGACCCCACCTACCTGCAATTTTTAAGACTCCCAATAACTGCAGTGTAATAACCTTTTTTGAACTTTTTGATTTTTGTCAATATTATTCTTAATGTGTATGCAAAGTTTCATTATGCTACTCCAATAAAAAAAATTGTTTATTCATTTTGCGTTAAGGTCAAAATTGGTTTAAAATTTTCAATTTTTTGTAATAAAAGCCCAAATTAAAAAAAAACAACAACTTGTTTTTGTCTTTCAGTGTGTATATGGCTTTGTTTGTACTATTTAAAAAAAATTAAATTAAAATACATTGGAAAAAAAACTTTTGACCCATGGACCATGAGTGTGAAAAGCTTCATTATGATATTGAAAAACATTTTGGTGTAGTCAAAATGGAACCGGAAACGCATCGCCGCTATTCGGATCTGGGTCCCTTTAGACTAACGCTATTCAGAGGTCACCATTTTGACAACAAAATCACGATACCCGGTTTTCTGCACTTCCAGGATCTCACCGAACTACCTAGGCCAGGAATCGGAATCGTATCGGGATAATTGGGTAGAATCGAAATCGTATCGGAATCGTTAAAAATGTTGGTATTGTCCCATCATTAATATCTAGCATGTGTTTGTCCGAGGTGCCAAAAATCTAGTTTTTGGTCATTGTTCATTATTTTTTCATTGCTAATATTTTATTTTTTATTAAACATTATTAATTTTTTTATGCATTCTTCCTTAATTCATTAAAAACTAGCAGCTTAAAAGAATATTTAAAAAATGTAAATTGTAAATGAAATTAATTTACATTTTTTAGGTAATGTTGGGACATGTGATTAATGTGACAAAAAATTTGAACAAAGATATCTTAACAATGCACTGGTCCAAACCTCACGAATTTTGGACATGTTGTTTTTCATAAATTCATCTAAAAGTGGTATTTTTTTAATAAGTCCTATGTTTTCGAAAAAAATAAATAAAAAATCTTGAATTAGTTAATTTAGCTATTATTTATTTTCAATGTCATTCCCTCAAATTTTTTCTCAAAGGAATGTGTCGCATGAACAACAAACATGTCTGCTTTAAGTTGAGGGGGGTAGTACAATTTACTAACAAAACTAAAATCCGTAAAAAAAAATATGAAAACAACGCTACCTTAGGTTAATTGAAAAGTGGAGGTGGCCAATTTGACAACGAAATTACGATACCTGTATTTTTGGTATTTCCGGGCCATACCCAAGGCCCTACCCACTGTGTGGATACTTTACGTATTGCCACAGATAGACTAAAATTGTCACTAGAACTAGAGTGACTACATATTAATAGGCACTCGTTTATGAAAATGTCAAAAACATTTTTTTAAATATAAAAATATTACAGCTTTATAGAGCCTGGAGAATAGATTACAAAAACACCAAGATCAACTTTCTAGCTCAAGTGGTTCAAAAGTTATGAATTTTTTAGTAGGGACCTCAAAAGCACTTTTTTTACTATTGGATTTTCCTCACATTTTGTGACCCTCATTTTGCTTTTTTTTTTTAAAGGCGTATAACTTTATTATAAAATGAGACAAAAACATAATATTTACAGGGAACATATTTTAATTAGAGTACTTCTAAATAAAACCACTGCTAAAACATGCAGCGTAACAACACTAACACTGGACAACAGTACAGGTTAGTACTAGCGCTTGTAATATCAGTTATATTTGCATTTTGTTATTATATTGATAGCAATGACATGATCATAAATGCTAAGTTGATAACTATTACTATTAAATAATATAAATTAAATACAATTTAATTAATACGGTACAAATTAAATAAAATATTCTTCTCCCAGGTTGTTGGTGTACAAGTACAGATTACAGAAATGTCTCATTAAACCAGTGCAGGGAAATGTCTCTAAACTGACTAAATCCATACAGACATGCTAATAAAGGGAGAAAATTGATTTTGCATATGAATGTATAGAAAATTTTAGTTTGGACTACCTAATTGTTGTGCTTTAAATTACCTTTTACTTGACTCCTGTATATTTAGAATAACTTAACTAATTGTTTTATGATTTTTTAAAAATAAAATTGACTTTTTGTCTCCATTTTAATATTTTGTAAAATTGAGCTTCAGCTCGTTTTTGGATGAATAAAAAATATATTTACATTTTCGTGACAACTCTAAAAAAAATTGAGCTTGTTATATGTATAACTGGTTGTGTGGGCAAGAGATTTGAAAGTTCTAACTTTGTTATTTTAGGAGATAGCGCGTGTCAAAACTACACTTTCGTGGCTTCTAAAAATTGACCCTGTTCCCGATTTTTTTAAAAATGAGTAACTTTTTTTGTTGGAGATAGAGAGTTAAAATTTGTGGTCTGCTCTGATGAAGTCAAGCTCTATTTAGGGGAATAGTTCAATTTTATTTTATTTTTAATTATGAAATTTTCATTTAGAATACCTAGTATTATCTCATGTAATTCTTGGATTATTGTGGCAGAAAGTGTGTTTTTTCTTTGAGAATACTTAGGGTTATATAATAATTCTCTTCTGGAATAGTGTGATGTGATTAAATATAGGATATTTCAATGCCAAAGGTAAGTAAATATTTTTTGTACATTTTTACTTAATTTATGCCTTAAGAATCACCATATATATCATTACATATGAATAATAGGTCCTACAAATAATTATTGGGGGGGGGATAGGCCTACACTATAATAGTAATACTATTCTAGGCCTCTATATATACATACATATATATTATATAGGGAAGCGTTATACGCAGTCGGCTGGGAATTTAGCCAAATAATGTTTATTACCGCTAGTTTCACTAAATTTCAAAAAAAGTATTATGCGTAATTAGCCGCATTATGGGTTGTTTTGAACTATAACTTTTAATGTGTTTAACGTAAGACGTAAAATTTTAATTGAATTAATTTTAATTAATTTTGAATAATAGTAATAGTATTAGTGCTATTCTTAGTATTATTGCTTGTATCTTATAAATTATAATTATAAGTCTAAGTCCAAGTCTAAATTTCTTAGAGTCTTAAGATTAAGAAGATGATTATGCCTTAAGGCAGCGGTTCTCAACCTGTGGGTCGCAACCCCTTTGGTGGTCGAATGACCATTTCCCAGGGGTCGCCTAAGTAAGACCATCGGAAAACACATGCTCAAAACATACGAAGCAGCAACGAAATAATTGTGTGTTTGGGGGTCGCCACAACGTAAGGAACTATGTTAAAGGGTCACAGCATTGGAAAGGTTGAGAACCACTGCCTTAAGGCATTTCCTTGGTTTAAGTCTAGTTCTGTATTCTGATTGATTAGGTTTATATATGTTGTTATGACTATGTGGTTGGTTTCACTGACTAATTCTGGAAATACATTCTATTTATTTTTAAAAGCTCATAATTTATTAAAAAACTTTTTTTTTAATTGGGGGGGGGGGGGGGGGGGGCGCCCTAAATGTAATAGTTTTCAGCTTCTATGCAAAACTATAACTGTGTGAAAGTATTACTTACAGTGCAGTGGCGAGCCATCAATTTTAACATGGCGGGTCGCTTGCAGGTCTTAAAAAAATTTGGCGGGCCCCAAATAAATGTATTAAAAATAAAATGTATTTATTAAGTAATATAACTAATGAAAATTTGCCAGGTCCCAAGTTTTTTTTACCAGGTCCTGGGACCCGGCGGGACCTGGTGTAGCGTCGCCACTGTTACAGTGCCCCCTCTACACAACCCCCTGCCCCTACATCTATTTTTTTCTGCTACTCTCTCTTATAATTCTAATCATGTTTTAACATTTTTTAGTCAAAACAAAAGTGAGCTGTTGGATCATTCGAGACCAAACATAAAAGCTAACACGTATCATTCAATCTTGACTGGCCCTTGGCTGGAATTGATCTCCAAACCACCAACTCCAGGTTTGGTCAATTTAAACCATTCGACCACCTAGTCATCTTGAAAACGAGGTACCTTTATCTAACGATACTGTAACACAGGAAGTATATAGACTATTATAGACCTCACGTGACTTGCCGACTGCGTATAACTCTTCGTATTATATATGTATATATAGTATATATATAGTTAATGTTATACATGTACCAGTAAATAAAACTAATAGTTAACTATAAATTGTAATTAATAAGGCTTTTTCAACCTAATATCCCTCAATAAAAGCATCAAATCATATTAAAAATATATATTTGTTTTATTAATCATTTTTGTTTATTTTTAAATGAGTTATTGGGGGTAATAGGCTGGATTTCCAGAGTAAATCAGGTTATATACCATAGCAACCAATATAAACGATAATAGGTAATTTTGGGACAAACGTGATAAAAATTTCCCAGTAAATTTATGACCAAACTGATGGGTAGGGGTGTGCCGGATCCGTTTTTTCCAACCGGATCCGGATTTTCTTATGCGAAATCCGCCGGATCCGGATTCGGATTCCGGAATAATCCGGATTCCGGTACTATTGGTAGATACTTCGGTAAGTCAAGGTGGACTACTACTTTTTGTGTATGGGAATTCGCAATCGGCGCCAAAAAATCCGAGTTTTTAATTTTCCGATGTGTGTCTCTATTTATTATTAAATTAGTACTTTCGATATATATTTGAGTTCCGTTCCATTTGGATAAGTGTCTTACGAGAGACGCCATGTTTCTACGCGTTTGCAGCAGGTCATGCAGCTCGCTCAACCTAATTTCGCCATGGGGTTGGCCACGCCCCCCTTTTTAATGGCGGAAGTTGACATTGCCTTATATAAACTATATAGTCATTGCGCATGACGGGATTGGCGGAATGAGATCACAGAATGTGGAGATGCAGTCCATGTTAAAAAATGACAAACCAAGTCGTACTTTAAAAATTCATAACTTTAAATCTACAACAGCTAAAAATATGATTTTGATGTTATAATTCTTTAAAAAATTACATCTTTTCAACTATGCCATTGGTTTATTTTTACAAAAAGTTTAAATTTTCTTATCAAAGTCCCTACACTATTGGCCACTATTAGCGGTGCTGACTCTAGCTAGGCACTCCAACTCAAATTTTCAAATACATCTGACATACATAAAGATTATATCATTGGAAAGGGCTGGCTCTAAGCTTTCCAGTGACACCAAGATAATCTTTCTATCACTTATAGGAGAAAAGTTATTAATTTTTTAGTGATTTATTTTTCCCCATTATTTGGCTTTGTATTTAATTTTTAAGACTGTGATCGCATTATTAATCTTTTTGTACTATTTTGCTTGTATCTTTTTTGCTATTAAAGTTAGAGCTCTCAAATTTGGAGGAAACATTAACAATACTATGTTTAACAAAACAAAACACATGATTTGTGAATTAACTTATTATATTTGATAAAATATGATTTTATTAGCACATGGTGTGGATAATGACAATTGTCGAAAAATTTAATTTTACAAAAAATGACATAATTACTAAACCAATAAAGCTATTGCTATAAAATTTTCAATACAAACAGATAATGTCCATATAAAAATAAGGCACATTTAAAATAAATAAAATACAGATCAGAAAAATTTGTGTAATTTTAGAAAAAATAATTCATGAAAAGCAACCGCGGCCGAGAAATTTTTACATTTAAATACATAACTTTTAAACTAATGAAGCTACTGCAATCACACTTTCAGTAAAAATAGTTTGTGACAATCCAAATGAATGTCAGACATGTGCGATGAAGCGCACCGCGTTATGTTGGATTCGCTCCATCTTGTCCACATCTTGCTTTAGGTGTGGGTCCCAGATGATTGCACCATATTCTAGTAGTGGATGGATGAGTGCAAGATAGGCATTTCGATTGCAGGAAGTTGGGCAGTGGCGCAGATTTATTCGAATGAAACCTAGTGTGGAGTTGGCTTTTTAAAAATTTTTTGTTAATATGGGGGTGACCATTATAGGTTACCGGGTATTTGAATTGAAAGAGAATTCCAAAGTATGGATTATTTGATACTTGTTTGAGTTGATGTTTTTTTTCTTGATATGCTCATTGTGTAGCATTTGGTTTCATTAAATTTCATGCCCCATTTGTCCGCCCAATTCATAAGGCACGGTCCACACACAGCAACAGATTGTATCCGTGTGCCCTGTCCACCTGAAAGTATACAAAATATTAATTGAATTTTACAATGAGTGAATTGAAAATTTAAATAAATTTAATCAAAACACAATTAAACAAAAGGAAATATATAGAATATAGGTCTATCAATACACCCTTATATCTAATAGTATTAGTCTAATACTAATAATAATAGCTAATAAATAAATTGTTTATAAGATGAGGATTTCTTGTTTGCAAATTGAATAATTTCTTATTGTATAAAGAATAATTGTACAAACAATTAATTTAAAACAAATTATTATTTTTTTGTTTACATTTATATTGTTTAGTAATATTATGATCAGAAACTGTTGTATAATCAATGTTTCATAGATTTAGAAATGTTTTATTTAAAGCGTTTATTTCCAAATAATTTCACCTCCCTCTGGTCAATAAAATTATGTAAAAAAAGATGGCCGCCGTTTTTTCATAACATGCAAATTTTTTTCCCATGATCGATATCATAAATTCCAGACATAGCCAGTAATGTTAAAAATAAATGCTTTCAAAGTCAAAGGGATCAAGCTTGCTCTACATAAAGTTTTTACATATCTATATGCTATACAAAAACAAAGAACATAAGATTAAACTTACCCACAGTTTGCGCTCTGACTGTTGGCCTGAGCCAGGTCAGAATAACAAAGAATTTATACCATCGTGACCGGAATTCTTCAGCGAATAGAGTTTAAGGCTGAAACTTACTTATTTTTAGAAAATTACGCATTGGAACGACAAAGCCCGACATATACCGAAACCCGCCCTTCGCGGCTGGTCACAAAAATGTACCACACGAACCCCGCGGTTTTTTTTGCCCGCGTCGTCCGGTATTGGAGTGCCTACTCTAGCCTCTGTTATGTACGGAATATTAAACATTAAACAAGCTCAACTCTCGAAACAATCGATTAATGTATCGTGATCGTGTGGAAGTCGGGAAAGAGAATTACTTTTATTTCAGATTATGATCCGGTGAGTCACAAAATCTGGCAAATTCCGAAATCCGGTATATCCCGGATTCCGGTTGTTCCGGATACACGTAAATCCGGCGGAACCGGATTTCACCGGATAGTGCAAAATCCAACGGAACCGGATTCCGGCACACCCCTACTGATGGGCCTAAATTAGCATGTCTTGGATATGTTGTAGTTAATGCCATTATTAATAATAAAGTCCCTGAAATTCAAAGAAAGGCTCCTTTCCACACAAAAAATATGAATGAGTAAAAATTGCTTTATTTTAATTTTACCTTCAATTTTCAAAGTCAAAGTGAAGCCCAAACATTTTTTGGGGGACTCAAGTGACGTGGCTAATCATAGCACAACATGTCTACTCTAAGTTTTGGGCGGAAATAGAATTTACATGCTGGGCTATAAATAGTTAAAAGTCGTAAACAACGTGACTCTTGGTAATTTAAAAAGTGGAGGTCGCCATTTTGAAAATGAAATCACGATACCTGGTTTTCGGCAATTCCCGGATCTTACCGAACTACCTAATTTTAATATTTCAGGCCACCATATTTCATTATTGCTGTCGCTATTTCTTGTGAGTTCATTATGAAAACACAAAGCAAGAACATGACCATCACCACTTTCATTAGGAAAATGTGGCAGTATTAATTTTATAGACTTAAATATTTAGGACCCCCACCCTCCTATAATTGCACAGGAAATCAAAATCAACTCCACATTATTACTCCTCTCAGGGCAAAATAATATAATTATAGATTATAATTATAATAGATTATGGTCCCCAAACAAACATATTCCTTGATCCAGTCACTGTTGGACATATAATTCAAATGCAAGTTAAAACTAAAAATGTATTTTTTAATTATTATTATTATATATTATAAATATTTAAAAAATTTATATCAGAAGCCAGATTCAACCAGGTCTCTTAAAATCATAGCTGTCAGGCGCACAATAGTAAAAGACATTAAAAATCGCAAATCTGTACGCCAACAAACCTGAAATTAAGTGGAATGTAAATACCTGGGAATAATAAAACAGTAGGCTACATTTACATAACTTAAATTTCAATATGGCGGAAACAAAATAACAAAACTCAAGTGATGACTTATGTAATCATAGTAAAAATACAATCCCTGTTGAAAAATTCGAATGAAATATATTTCATTTCAAAACCATAAAATGAAATTAACTTAATAGTGAAAGAGATATGTCACATTTTATAAGTATCGTCGCTTACCGAATGGGTTGAAGTTGATGCAAGTGACAAAGATCACGCAATGCCACGAAACACACTAAAATGTCTGTCTTCTGAGTCTGTCTAGATAAATACAAATATCCGTTTATTTACAGTATCGATATTTTATCCGGTATTTTGACTGTTTTCTTTTTCTTTGCATCTATAATCATTTCAAAATTTGATTTTAAAAGGAGTTAAAAATTATTAAAGATCATGCTGTTCGTTGTAAATATAAAAGAAACACTTTCGTCTCGCTATATTATACAATTTTAAAAAGGGTGAATAGTATGCCCCCCAAATAATATGGAGATCAATTTTGTGTACTCGGATAATCTCTAAGCACTGCCACCTGGCGGCAGTCACAGAGTCATGTGACTGTGAGTGCTTTTGACCCAATTTTGCACACGGTTCGCTGGTTTCGGGAAGTGCAACTCTGCACAAATTTGTTAGCCTAGATCTAAAGGAATTGGCTGGCGTAGATGGGGTGGGTGCGGACCTCACCGAGTGACAAAACGTCAGTGAGTGACACCAAATTGAAAAATAGCATATTTACAGAGCGCACACTGCTCGGTCTAACCAACGTTCATAAAAGGATAACCGACCACACTTAAAATTTGCCACCAGTGTAACCAATCCAAATGCGTGCTTTACAAAAATTCAAGGTTGATATGCCAGAAATAAAGTGACACTATAATAAGCTCAGAAAAAAAATTTAAAAAAATTGACCAAGCTGATTGAAGTGTTCGGTAACTTTTTTGACAGGAAGCTTTATGTATCTAAATTATGGGGGAAAAGCTTTTTGGGCGTCCATTAATTATGTCAACAACAAAAAAAAAAAAAAAGAAGGGTGAGGGTGGGGGGGGGGGGGGGGGGGGAGGGAGTTAGATTAGTTGACGTAAAAAATCATGTTTTCTCAATTAAATTTTTAATCTTTAAAATTGACTGTTTTTTGCGTTATTTGTTTTTATTATTTATAAATGTAAATAGTCATATAATTTTGGTATGATGTTGATCTGATAGTGCAGGAATCCGATATTTTGAGAATAGGGCTTGTCATTTCTAAGACCGGAACACGTCATAGCACGCTACGTAATTTTTATTTATAGAACTTGCGGGGGAAACAAACATGGCAGCTAATAGAAATAATAGTTTTTCAGCATATCGATCTGACTGAAAACGACTTTCCAGGTGTACTTTTGTACCCTTTTGGGCTAATCCTAGTTACGATTGCCACGACTTATTTTGTCAAAGATAAACATTTCTTTATTATTTCTACACAAATAAAATTAAAAATTAATTTTTACCTCATGGAACTAAATTAAAACACTTCGGTGGCTACTTTGACATGTATTTATTGTTTTCAGATTGTTTTTTTATGTATTTTGCAGTGGTTTTAAAGTGAAATTTTAATATAAGCCATGTATTTACAAAGACAATCGATGGCTATTATTGTTTTGGTCCATTTCGCTGAAGTGTGGCCAGATTTTTTGCCAGTCTCAGACCAAAAGTATTATTCATACGGTTAAAGGAATGTAAAAATAATAGACAATTATTATGTCATATTCAGTGGCATCGGCTTACACAGGGGTATAGGTGTAGGGACCGGAATGTCTCTGAGCGTTGAAGGTGCCGTCGTCCCGTCGTGTTGTCCGGTGGGCCGAAATATGTGCACACGACAAACGCGCACACGATAAACGCGCACAGAAAAATCCGCAAATACATAGTTGCGCACAGGATAACTGCGCACACCGACAGTTGCGCACAGGATAACTGCGCACACCGACAGTTGCGCACACAGAAAAAGCGCACACCGACAAATGCGGACCGAGAAAATTCCGCACACGGACAATTGCGAACGTTGACAATAGCGAACACACACAAATGCGCAAATTTCAATGACATTTTCTTTTTAGCCACATTTTTAGATTTAACATGGTTCAGATCAGTTGCCTATCAGCACTAAAGGCAAGTTGGGAAGAATAAAAGTCTACGAATCAGTGAGACAGTATGATACAAATTGAATTTAAAAATAATTTAAACAAAAAAACTGAAATAGCAAAATATTTGTTTAACTGCGAATTATAGCGCACATTCAACAACTGTTCGAACTGCTTTCAGCCTCATTATAATTCTATTGTTTTCAGACCTCTATCTCATTCATTGATTCAAATTCTTTTGTTAAAGTTAACAGTAACGTTAAGTTTGATCAGTGCTTCAGTTTAAGACTAAATCAAATAAATCCCATATTATTTGGAGAGAATGGAAGGTTAGTAATATTTGTAAAAGTAGAGTTTGGTGCGTATATTATTTCTTAACGCATTTCGTATTTAATCATGTAAACTTACGTGTATTCTTTATTAATTAAAAACAGGCAGTTATAGTTAACTAATACTGAATTTTAAATCGCCTTTTTTCTTTTTATTTGATATCTTAAGAGTCTTTAAACATCCCCCAACCAAAGTAACACAGCCCCATTTGTTTCGTTTTTTTTTGTTTTTTTTTCGGCCTATGGACAGATTTTAAACCACCTATAACTTAGTTTGCTAAACGAAATTTTCAAAATGTAGGCATGTTTACAAAAAAGAATGAAATTTATATTTTTCATTATGCACGAGCGCCCCCCATTCCACACCCCCACTTTCTTTTTTTTTCCCTCTCAAAGCGCTCGGAATATATGGGTTGTCCCTTGAAGTCTACGGGGGGGGGGGGGTGGGGGGGGGGGGGGGGGGGGGGGGGGGGGGGAATTAGAAGTGGATCACCGACTAAGGCAGCGGACGCACACGTCATCATTGTCCTGGAGTGAAGCTGGAAAAAAAAGGGGGGGGG
>CAXITT010001957.1:15035-25642 GCA_964033795.1 Lymnaea stagnalis
CTTTGGGGAGGGGGGGCACCGTGTCACCGCCCTTTTTTTTTCGCAAAACACGCTGCTACCCAGGGCCGTCGCATGACTTTAAGGCCCCCCCCCCCCCCCCCCCCTAGTCTTTTTTGGGTTTTGTACCCTGCTTAGTTGATGGTTCAATTTTTTTTTTCAGTTCATAACTTTGGTCCCCTAATTATCCGAGATCTCTAAATTTATGTGAGGCGAGCTTCCTTCTCGCGTACATTATTAACGTCATTAGTCAGTTTGAAAAAAAAAAACAACAAACAAACACAAAAACAAAAACCAATTACTGCTATTTCTTGAGGCTGTTGGCGAGGTCGTCTGACTGCCGCGCAGTTGTCACCCAGACAGAGAAATTAGAATGAACTGTCTGCACTTAAAAACATGGCTTGAAAAAGAGCCACTCGTAACTCCGTTGTTATGAGAGCACTGGCTGTAGCCTGTCCCTGCCCTGCAATGACCAACAGTTTTTTGAGTTAGGATTATAAACAATAAAACCAGATCAATTAAAAAAAAAAAAAAAAAAAAAACAACATCAATAAAAAAAAAAAAAAAAAAAAAAAAAAACTTCCTACACCCTATACTAAAGATGACTATGAAAAAAAATGACTCATTAAAAGATGACTATGAAAATGAAAAAGATGTCTCATTAAAGGATGACTTATGAAAAGGCGCATGCATTTTCCCCCAGGAACTTCCAGTAATGACGTCATCCCAATAAAATATCCGTCACGTTCGTTAGATCTGTTAATGCAATTTTCCGGACTGCGTTCCGTCTGGTCTTTAGGGCAAAAGAGATAGCGTCCCTTGTAGACTAAGTGGATTTGTCTTTGAGCGCAGGCAGCGTCTCAACTTTTATGTTAGTAGTCTCTCCTGAGCACATATAATAACATGCATGTTGGCACTCTCTAGTGAGCTAATGATGGTGGCATTACAGTCACTTGTAGTTGGTCGAACCTAGTTGGTGATCGAAATGGACCAACATTGCCGCATGGTGGCAGGGAAAGATTTGTTTAAAAGTGGGTTTGGGGAGGATTATAAATATATGTACGATTACACATGCTGGAGGGGTGGGGGTTGGGGGGGATCCCATCCAGGGTTTCTTTCCCCCGGGGAAAGCCAAGTGCCCACCCGGAGCAAAAATATGTCCAACAATAAATCAACTGGCACTGCTGGCACTTCCCCCCACCCCCCGAAAAATCTTAAGTGCCCCCCCCCCCCGGAAAATTTCTGAAATAATCACTGGTCCCATCATCACCACTGCCCGATGAATTCACGATTGCAGTTGTTTGCTGTTTATGAACTGTTGAATGTAGTGTGGTAACACACTTTTGACAAATCATCATGTTCAGTGAAAGTGAAAGGTTCCAGCAGGGCCCTGTTAAATTCCAGCTTCCTGCTGGGCAAGACGGTAGTTTAAAACTGTCCAGACGAGCTACGCTGTTTATCACACCTCCCGGAATTACGTCACCGACTTCAGCCATGTTACATTGAACAGCGCGCTCATAGTAACGCCAAATTCTGTATTGATAATGTTAAGCTCGACAGAACTGCCTATAACCAATGTATTCTTGTTAGATGGAGCCAAATTAGTTTTTTTTTTTTTTTAGGTTTTGTTTTTTATCGCCATTAAAAGGATTTAATTTTGCAAAGAAAAAAAAAACCTAAGCCTGTACCTGATACCTACACACCGTCTTTCCAAGAGCCTTTAACCCAAGAAACCTTACAAAACGAATAATTAAAGTAAACAACTATAACCAATTTATTCTTGTTAAATGGAGCCAAATTATTTTTTTTTTTTTTTTAGGTTTTGTTTTTTATCGCCATTAAAAGGATTTAATTTTGCAAAGAAAAAAAAAGCCTAAGCCTGTACCTGATACCTACACACCGTCTTTCCAAGAGCCTTTAACCCAAGAAACCTTACAAAACGATTAATTAAAGTAAACACGATCAAGCGCGCCGTCATGACAACCGTCTAAAATCTAAAGATTTCAATGTCGTATTTGGGGGTCATGTGATTAGTCTGTGCGCCATATTGGAGACAACATTTTTGTTTCTCGAGGACTGAAATGTTCTTTTTCCCCTCGTTAGATATCTTTGTGATGCCACATCGGTTCCCAAAAGAACATTTCAGATTTTAACACGGAAACTAATGACTTCCTTCATTATTGTGTCACGTACCATTATATGAACGTGTGGAGATACCGTTCTTCCATCGGAGCTCCTCCCCAGGTGGCGGATAGGGTAGAGCCCTCCAGATATGGAGGGTACCGGGGGAAATAAAATACATGGGGCGGACCAAAATCAGAACCAACTGCCTTTCAGGAAGGGGAGGGATCCGCAGTGGCTAGGGAGCCTCACCCAAAAAATTAAGGCAGCCACCTAGAAAGCTGTATGGGACAGCCCCCAGATGGCTGTCCGCGGGGCTAACAACTCGGCCATCTAATACAAAATAAATAAACGTTATAAAAGCCAAACAAAGAAATAAAACCCGGACTGATCCTAAGGTACAACGACCCGTGCCTGGATATGGACATGATTTCTGGAGTGCGACTTGGAAAGTACTAAGCCTTTTAAGAGCAAGGGCCTTAGCTAACCTAATATATCAATGACTTGAATATAAAATATATGTTGCTGCATTGCAAGAAAATCGATGGAAAAAAACCGCATACATCCCCAAGACA
Source organism: Lymnaea stagnalis (assembly GCA_964033795.1). Taxonomy (NCBI): domain Eukaryota; kingdom Metazoa; phylum Mollusca; class Gastropoda; family Lymnaeidae; genus Lymnaea; species Lymnaea stagnalis. The sequence goes on from CAXITT010001957.1 coordinate 17,729, forward strand.
AAAGACAGCACCATATTTTATAATGGCAAAGACACTAACCCTCTTGGAACAGGATATGCTGTGAAGAAAGAAGCCATCGGTGCAGTCATAGAATTTAAGCCAGTGAATGAAAGATTGTGCTCTCTGCGAGTGGGGTAATAAGGGGAGAGACTGCAATCAGGTTAGTACAAAATAAAATGAGTAAAACAGAGTATGGTTAAACCTGAAAAATTAAACGCAACGAAACAGCGAACGTGTCGGCAGAAAGCCTTCGTCAGCGAACAAAACAACAGAAAAAACGTTATAAAAATAAGAAATAGCACTTAGCTGGTAAGTAGTATCTGTGGGCAGCAATAGAAGTGTGGCAGAAGGAAAATGAGTGAGAGTTTAAATAAGCAGCGGCGAAAAAAGGGGGGAGAAAAAAGTTCACTGTGATAGGTCAGAACGTGGAGGGGCGGAGCTAGGGTCAAGCTGTGAACAGAGACATAACATTAATCCCATCTGGCGTCAAAGTGCCGTAAGTCAGGATAAGTCTGTGTTCCAAATTGACCCGGCTGGTAGTGTTAGTGCTGGCCACAATCGCACTTATTGAAAAGTCCGCCTTGCCCCGGTGGTCGCTACTATTGAAGTGTTTGTTTAATTTTTCAGGTTTAACCATACTCTATTTTACTCATTTTATTCTCTGCGAGTGAGAGGAAACATGCTCAACATAACATGGCATTACAATTGTGATTGGCGACTTCAATCCCACAATGAGGAAAGGAAAAATGTTGATGCCAACTGTTGGAAAGGAGCGTCTACATGAAGAATCTATCGACAATTGGATCCGACTCATAGAATTTGTTTCAGAGAAATGGATGACATTTAGCAGCACCAAAGTTCCACACAAAATAGACATAAATTTACCTGAAACTCATCAGATGGAATTACTCACAACCAAATTGACCATGTTCTAATCGATCGGAGGCATGGATCAGAATTTTGACGTAAGAAGCTATCGAAGAGCAGACTGATGCAGACTCTGACCATCTACTTTAAAGGGTTAAATATACGCAAAGAATAGAATTGAAGTTGAAGCACAACTAGAAGCATCACGGAGGAAATAAACAGGGAAGACAACATAAATGAACAGTGGGATATGATTAAAAACGCTATGAAAAGATCATCAGAAAAAGTAGAAGAATTTCAGTAGACAGTAGAGTAGGCTGATTTGATAATGAATACAGAGACACTGTCGAAGACAGTAACAAACCACGAGTGATCATGAAATAAAGGGAAATCAGAAAGCAACTCAAATATTCAATGAAACCAGAAGTAAAGCCACTAAAATGTATATGAAGAAAAAAAGGGAATGGTAAGAAAGCTAAACAAAACCATTCAAGAGAGGCAAATATTAGAGGAATGTCCCTGAAGATACATGACGCAAAGAATGGATAATCAAGCCATATCTCAAATGTGTGAGAGCAATGATCGTGAATTAATGACGGCAAGTACTGGAGAGGTGGGATGACTATTTTCATGACATACTAAACGCTGACAATGGACAAGATGACGATTACCAATCAACAAATGGAGGACCAGACCCTTAAATAAATTCCCCAACTTTGGAAGAAACTAGAGAAGTAATCAATTGTATGAAAAAAAAGCACAAAGCCCCTGGACACATATTCTTTCCGCCCCGACACAAATTATGTCTGCCCCCCCCCCCTAGGACATGAAAACGATGAGATGAGACCGTTTTATTTACTTGGTCCCTGAAAATGTCTTGCGATACTGATCAATCCTATATTGTGAAGGGGATGAAATCCATTAGAGACTAGTATTTCAAAATTATCCTTATCAATTCATGTACATCATGTCACAATGAACTCAAAAGCGTCCGGAACACATTATTTCATGGCACAAACTGAATTAGAGAAGATTCAAATTATTGTAGTGAGCGAACGATTATTTGCCCAGAGGTTCATCTCATAATTCTACAGAAATAAAGGAGACGACGAAAATCACACTCCCAGGATTCCCCATTTCGTAAAATGTAAATGCATTCAGGTCCTCACATTTACACCGTGTGGCCAGTGTCTCGTAGATCATTAAGGCGTTGGTGAAGTTTGATAAACATCGAAATAGAACCATCTTATTACGTGAACTTCGTGCTGTCTCAATCTTCTTAGCCGATGTCCTGTCTAGCAGTGAAACCAACGTCTAGCAGTGAGCCCCCCCCCCCCCCGTTTAGCAGTGAGTCCCCCGCCTAGCAGTGAGTCTCCTTCCTAGTCCTGAGTCCCCCGTCTAGCAGTGAGTCCCTCACCTAGCAGTGAGTCTCCTTCCTAGTCCTGAGTCCCCCGTCTAGCAGTGATTCCCCTGTGAGTTCTATTTAAAATTGACCGTATCATGATAATGACCTTGTCAGTTTAAATATAACTAGACGTAGCACCTTCTTCACACTAATAGAACGCAGGGGAACTGTTCTACTAAATTTGGATATTGCTATTGACGTTTTTCTTTCAGATCATCAAAAGCAGAAAACAAATAAAAAGTGTTGAGTTTTTCCTTAACAGTTAGGCAATGAAAGGGAAACTAGTGATTACTTTGTAACAACTTGTGACTAGCATGTAACCAGAATGTAACCACAATGTAACCAAAGTGTAACAATTTGTAACCAGAATCTATTCATAATGTAGCCAGAATGTAACTAGAATGTAACTAGAATGTAACATTTTGTTACCAGAATGGAACAAATCGTAACCAGAATGTAACCACAATGTAACAGCAGTGTAACATTTTGTAACCAAAATCTAACCATAATGTTACCAGGATGTAACTAGAATGTAACCAGAATGTAACAATTTGTAACCAGAATGTAACCACAACGTAAAAATGTGTAACCATAATGCAACCAGAATGTAACCGTAATGTAACCAGAATCCAACAGCGAGTTTTGTTGATTTCAAGCACAAAATAAGGACACAACTAAACTTAAGATGCCAAAGAGTTGTCAAGTTTCGGCATCCTTAGTTGAACACTTGCCATATGGATCCAGGAAATTCCTTGGGTATTAACCAAAGCATTGATGGAGACGGAAAGGGAGTTAATAATAATGGGAGTTAATATAAAGAAAAGTCTGTGTTGAGGTAAACAAAATCGATTCCAATTTCAAATGTAATATATCGTCAGCCAATCCCCCCCCTCCCATTCTCCCCCCCCCCACCCCAAACCCCGTTTTTGAAACTCAGAATAGAAACCCAATCACTACTTAGAAGATCTCCCTTAAGGCAAGTCTATTATATTAACCGAACAATGGAAGATTCCATTACATTTACGGATACAGTTAGCTGAAAATCCGATACGACGCACTGGTTACTCTCCCTTCCACACAACAGTGCTTGCAATCCCAGCACTGATTGGCGGGGTGGTGGTTGGGGGGGGGGGGTTGGATAACAGGNCTTAGAAGATCTCCCTTAAGGCAAGTCTATTATATTAACCGAACAATGGAAGATTCCATTACATTTACGGATACAGTTAGCTGAAAATCCGATACGACGCACTGGTTACTCTCCCTTCCACACAACAGTGCTTGCAATCCCAGCACTGATTGGCGGGGTGGTGGTTGGGGGGGGGGGTTGGATAACAGGTCTGGTCAATGTTGTAATTGGAATGGTGTTTTTAGCCGCCTTTAGTGGTTATGTCTTACTTCCGGTCCGATCAACCCAACACCGGACATAGAACTCTTGGAGTGTTTAGTTGGTGATATCTTTCGGGGACAAATGGACATTGTGAGTTTTTAGGGGTGAGGGTATATCTTGCGGCTATAGTCTTGGACAATCTATGCAGTAATGTCGGATACAGCTCGTGTGATTAACCTTGGACACATCCCATGTCATGTATGTCACCTCGCTTGATGCACATAGGCTACCAAAAAGAGATTCCCAGACTGCACCCAGACAAAAGGATACAAACATGGCAAAGGAAGACATTTCATACTAAAAAGTTCGGAAAAGGAGGACATTTTATTTAGAAAGAAAAACATTTCAAAATTAACGTAAATTGAAAATAGGAATGATCATTCTAAAAAAAAAAAATTACAACAAATAACTGTAACATTACAATAAGTTTGACATACCGTTGAAACTAATTAGGCATTTAAACATACTTCTCAGAGCTGGCTATTTAAACAAACGTCTCAGAGCTGGCTATTTAAACATACGTCTCAGAGATGGCTATTTAAACAAACGTCTCAGAGCTGGCTATTTAAACAAACGTCTCAGAGCTGGCTATTTAAACAAACGTCTCAGAGCTGGCTATTTAAACAAACGTCTCAGAGTTGGCCATTTAAACATACTTCTCAGAGTTGGCCATTTAAACATACTTCTCAGAGTTGGCCATTTAAACATACTTCTCAGAGTTGGCCATTTAAACATACTTCTCAGAGTTGGCCATTTAAACATAAATCTCAGAGTTGGCCATTTAAACATACTTCTCAGAGTTGGCCATTTAAACATACTTCTCAGAGTTGGCCATTTAAACATACTTCTCAGAGTTGGCCATTTAAACATACTTCTCAGAGTTGGCTATTTAAACATACTTCTCAGAGTTGGCCATTTAAACATACTTCTCAGAGTTGGCCATTTAAACATACTTCTCAGAGTTGGCCATTTAAACATACTTCTCAGAGTTGGCCATTTAAACATACTTCTCAGAGTTGGCCATTTAAACATACTTCTCAGAGTTGGCCATTTAAACATACTTCTCAGAGTTGGCCATTTAAACATACTTCTCAGAGTTGGCCATTTAAACATACTTCTCAGAGTTGGCCATTTAAACATACTTCTCAGAGTTGGCCATTTAAACATACTTCTCAGAGTTGGCCATTTAAACATACTTCTCAGAGTTGGCCATTTAAACATACTTCTCAGAGTTGGCCATTTAAACATACTTCTCAGAGTTGGCCATTTAAACATACTTCTCAGAGTTGGCCATTTAAACATACTTCTCAGAGTTGGCCATTTAAACATACTTCTCAGAGTTGGCCATTTAAACATACTTCTCAGAGTTGGCCATTTAAACATACTTCTCAGAGTTGGCCATTTAAACATACTTCTCAGAGTTGGCCATTTAAACATACTTCTCAGAGTTGGCCATTTAAACATACTTCTCAGAGTTGGCCATTTAAACATACTTCTCAGAGTTGGCCATTTAAACATACTTCTCAGAGTTGGCCATTTAAACATACTTCTCAGAGTTGGCCATTTAAACATACTTCTCAGAGCTGGACATTTAAACATACTTCTCAGAGCTGGACATTTAAACATACTTCTCAGAGCTGGCTTTTTAAACATACTTCTCAGAGCTGGACATTTAAACATACTTCTCAGAGCTGGCTATTTAAACATACTTCTCAGAGCTGGACATTTAAACATACTTCTCAGAGCTGGCTATTTAAACATATTTCTCAGACCTGGCTATTTAAACATACTTCTCAGAGCTGAACATTTAAACAAACGTCTCAGAGCTGGCTATTTAAACATACTTCTCAGAGCTGGACATTTAAACATACTTCTCAGAGCTGGCTATTTAAACAAACTTCTCAGAGGTAGCTATTTAAACATACTTCTCAGAGCTGGCTATGTAAACATACTTCTCAGAGCTGGACATTTAAACAAACATCTCAGAGCTGGACATTTAAACAAACATCTCAGAGCTGGCTATTTAAACAAACTTCTCAGAGCTGGCTATTTAAACATACTTCTCAGAGCTGGACATTTAAACATACTTCTCAGAGCTGGCTATTTAAACATACTTCTCAGAGCTGGACATTTAAACATACTTCTCAGAGCTGGCTATTTAAACATACTTCTCAGAGCTGGACATTTAAACATACTTCTCAGAGCTGGCTATTTAAACATACTTCTCAGAGCTGGACATTTAAACATACTTCTCAGAGCTGGCTATTTAAACATACTTCTCAGAGCTGGACATTTAAACATACTTCTCAGAGCTGGCTATTTAAACATACTTCTCAGAGCTGGACATTTAAACATACTTCTCAGAGCTGGCTATTTAAACATACTTCTCAGAGCTGGACATTTAAACATACTTCTCAGAGCTGGCTATTTAAACATACTTCTCAGAGCTGGACATTTAAACATACTTCTCAGAGCTGGCTATTTAAACATACTTCTCAGAGCTGGACATTTAAACATACTTCTCAGAGCTGGCTATTTAAACATACTTCTCAGAGCTGGACATTTAAACATACTTCTCAGAGCTGGCTATTTAAACATACTTCTCAGAGCTGGACATTTAAACATACTTCTCAGAGCTGGCTATTTAAACATACTTCTCAGAGCTGGACATTTAAACATACTTCTCAGAGCTGGCTATTTAAACATACTTCTCAGAGCTGGACATTTAAACATACTTCTCAGAGCTGGCTATTTAAACATACTTCTCAGAGCTGGACATTTAAACATACTTCTCAGAGCTGGCTATTTAAACATACTTCTCAGAGCTGGACATTTAAACATACTTCTCAGAGCTGGCTATTTAAACATACTTCTCAGAGTTGGCCATTTAAACATACTTCTCAGACCTGGCTATTTAAACATACTTCTCAGAGCTGAACATTTAAACAAACGTCTCCGAGCTGGCTATTTAAACATACTTCTCAGAGCTGGACATTTAAACATACTTCTCAGAGCTGGCTATTTAAACAAACTTCTCAGAGGTAGCTATTTAAACATACTTCTCAGAGCTGGCTATTTAAACATACTTCTCAGAGCTGGACATTTAAACAAACATCTCAGAGCTGGACATTTAAACAAACATCTCAGAGCTGGCTATTTAAACAAACTTCTCAGAGCTGGCTATTTAAACATACTTCTCAGAGCTGGACATTTAAACAAACTTCTCAGAGCTGGCTATTTAAACATACTTCTCAGAGCTGGCTATTTAAACATACTTCTCAGAGCTGGACATTTAAACAAACGTCTCAGAGCTGGACATTTAAACATACTTCTCAGAGCTGGCTATTTAAACATACTTCTCAGAGCTGGACATTTAAACAAACGTCTCAGAGCTGGACATTTAAACAAACATCTCAGAGCTGGCTATTTAAACATACTTCTCAGAGCTGGACATTTAAACATACTTCTCAGAGCTGGCTATTTAAACATACTTCTCAGAGCTGGCTATTTAAACAAACGTCTCAGAGCTGGCTATTTAAACATACTTCTCAGAGCTGGCTATTTAAACATACTTCTCAGATCTGGACATTTAAACATACTTCTCAGAGCTGGCTATTTAAACATGCTTCTCAGAGTTGGCCATTTAAATATATTTCTAAGAGCTTGCTATTTAAACATACTTCTCAGAGTTGGCCATTTAAACATACTTCTCAGAGCTGGACATTTAAACAAACGTCTCAGAGCTGGCTATTTAAACATACTTCTCAGAGCTGGACATTTAAACATACTTCTCAGAGTTGGCCATTTAAACATACTTCTCAGAGCTGGACATTTAAACATACTTCTCAGAGCTGGACATTTAAACATACTTCTCAGAGTTGGCTTTTTAAACATACTTCTCAGAGCTGGACATTTAAACATACTTCTCAGAGTTGGCCATTTAAACATACTTCTCAGAGCTGGACATTTAAACAAACGTCTCAGAGCTGGCTATTTAAACATACTTCTCAGAGCTGGACATTTAAACATACTTCTCAGAGTTGGCCATTTAAACATACTTCTCAGAGCTGGACATTTAAACATACTTCTCAGAGCTGGACATTTAAACATACTTCTCAGAGTTGGCTTTTTAAACATACTTCTCAGAGCTGGACATTTAAACATACTTCTCAGAGCTGGCTATTTAAACATACTTCTCAGAGCTGGACATTTAAACATACTTCTAAGAGCTGGCTATTTAAACATATTTCTCAGA
>CAXITT010001964.1:2091-20374 GCA_964033795.1 Lymnaea stagnalis
TTATCTGTGTACGGTGCATTTGTCTTAAAAGTGCACAAACTGAAATATTGTTCGAGTTAATGTTGCCTGTGACAGCACAAATGTACTTTATATGTAATATCCCAACATTGCTTTAGATAGCTGTTGTCTCAAAAATCTGCAAAAGTATTGGTAAGGCGTAAATTCGAAAAGTGTGTCAGCAGACATTACATAAAACATACGTTTTTGCCCTAAAACTGTGTGAAATGTCATTGCCTAAACGTGTCTCGGATATCATCATCATCATCATCATCATGTCCCATAGTCCTTGGACCACCGTTGGGGCGCCACAGATGACATGAAAACCATCCTTCTCCATTCTCGGATTTCTTATTAAAAAAAAAAAAAAGAAACTGTGTTCTATGTAATTTCCCCATCTATATATCTAAAAATAATTTCCCTTAAGGTGTACTTTCATGTGAGATCGAGTTGCTACGAACATCTTCACTAGATTTAAACGTTGGCTAATAAAAAAAAGAAAGAAAAAAAAAGTAACGACACCTCTGAGATTAGTTAACGTGTGATATGGAACATTAAGAGAGCACACATTTCTGGAAGAGAACAAAAACCGCTATGCCACTTACTATTCCTATCACATTATGCACCGCCCCGGGAAGCTAAAGCTATAAACGCTGACGTCGGAAGCATTCCGGGTCAATTGGAAATGGAATTCCCTCAGAGCGCAGAAACAAACATTAACGTGAGATACATTCATTAAGGATCTCTTTTTTTTTTTTTTTTTTAAAACGGATGACGACTGGCGACTGACACCGCGGTATGATCATGACAGTTTTCGGTTGCGCTGAAGCCAACACTCGGGACGTGGGGCATGTCTGACATGTCGTTGTTGAGTGTGTCTCCTTCTCCTACACCTCCTTTACTGATCTATTATAGCAAGATGGTGTTCGCACGGAGGGTGCCGGAAACTTGAAGATTTGGAGATACTCGATGAAGATAAGTAGATGATAAGTGATGTCTATCGGTGTCTGATCGAGAGAGGGGCGGGGGGGGGGGTAAGGGGTGTCAAAGGGTTCAGAATCTAGAACGCGTTTGGAGGGGTTCTTAGGCTTTAAAGTTGGGAGCCACGTAATCCGAGACTACAGAATTCACCTAAAAAAAACAAAACAAAATAATGAACGTGGCATCATAAGCATCATACATCATGTGTCAATAAAGTGTTGAGCTTTTTTTTTTTTACATTTATACGTTTAGCTTATATTTATAAAAAAATACAAAAATATAAATTATAACATGCTTTCACGTATTGTAACAACGTTCAGTGTAATTTTAAAACTAATTTTTAAAATTGGTTATTGCAAGGTTTATTTTATTTTTTTTTTTTTTTTTATAAAGAAGGAAAGGCTTCGCAGAGTCTAAATATAGCCCCTTTAAAATGTGGCGGGTTTTTTTTTAAAAAAAAAAAAGATGTTTGCGTTAAAAAATAAAGTAGGTTCGTGTCTAGTTGAGGTGTTGTTCAAATAGAGAAGAAGTCAACAGCTGTCTTGATTTATAGATCAGTTGATTACACTGCTGGGGGCTCGTGGAGGCCGTAACAGGTCTGGGACGGAACTAACTTTTGACCCATTTTATGGTTGTTTAAAAACAAGAACTCGCGATTTTCAGAAAGTCTGATTTCATTAGGAAGGGGTGCAAGGGGGTGTAATAGTGCAGTGAACGTTTTTATGACGTTAAAGAGGGACGACCTTTAGGTATTGTTCTGTTTATTGTGATGATTGTTCTTGTTTGTTTCCTTGCACGTTCCCATTTTTTTTTTAAGATGTCTCATACAATTTTCTTTTTTCTTTTTATGTGACTGGATTTTTTATTTCGCATTTTTTTTACAAATTACGCAATGGCTTGTAGTTATAGTTATTTGCTAACAATATAAATTATATTATCTTTCTATTTTTTTATTCTTTTTTTATAAAACAAAATTAGTTGAAAATGATTTGGTTTTATTCGTCTCAATCTTTTGCTATGGTTGTTTTTTTGTTGTTTTTTTTTTTTGTTGTTTTTTTTTACATATTTATAGCAGTAGTGCACATAACTATTTCATTAAAAATTACATTAGCTGTCGCTAATAAGCTAACGCTAAACTTGATATTTCCCCCCAACCCCACACCCCACCCCCAAGTGCGCTAAACGATCCTGACTGCCGCACTCCTCCACAGTCTGAACAGCTTAAACTCAATAGCATGTTCTTCAAGCATTTCGTTCATTGTATTAGTAATAATAATGTTCTTTAAAACCCAATTAGCAATTTGGCCCGTGTCCTTATCGATTCTGTCAAATGAAATACACACAATTCAGCTTGTTTTCCTTACCATTACAATTTAGATTTATTTTGCGTCTCGCGAGCAGGTTTATTTTATTTTTTCATGTTCGTGTAAATATATATATATATCATAAAAATAATTACAGGTAGATTTAGTTACACAAGTATTGAAATTAATAAAATATATATTTTTGGGCACACATATTTTTATTAACGACAAAAGAATCCCAGATTCAGTCAGCACCCTACTTAATGATTTGCCCCCCATAAAGCAGTTACCTAGCTAGAAGCCATACAGCAGTTACCTAGCTAGAAGCCATAACGCGTATTAAACGTCATTGACGTGAGTATAACATTATTATTTGTTATACTAATAACGACGATGAAACCTCTATGATGTCATCAGATAAGGGAAATGTGTCTTAATATCAAGTTGTTTTTCTAAAATTTTCTGGGATTTCTTCTAAGAGCAAACTTAAAAGGGGTTTGGGGGGGGGGGTCGAAAGATTCAGCTAACATTACGAATACCATAGAATTGTGTTTGTCAACTGTCGTTACTGAACCACGGTAGCTGACGCCATCAAGATTGACTGGTATCTTCACCTTCTTTTTTCCCCCCTAGACACACAGTCTGATGATCAGACAGAGGAAGCTAAGTGACTTTCTTCTGGAGGTGACCAAGTAAGTCGTTTGCTGTCTCGACGTTGCATTATTCCATCTCTCTCTCTCTAGGGTTCGTGTTGCATTATTCCATCTCTCTTTCTAGGGCTCGTGTTGCATTATTCCATCTCTCTTTCTAGGGATCATGTCTTCCATCCACTTAAGAGTTGAGTAGCCAGTGGCCGTTCGTTGTCAACCACCTTCAAACTTTTTTTTAAAAAGTATTCCCTACATAATTATTTATTTTTTTTGCATCAAAGAAACCAATCAATTTATAGTTTTTATCTCCTGACTATTTGCATTAGGACCCCACATGCCTTTTTTTCTTTCTTTTTTTTTTTGGCAGACGCCTGCTTTCTCAATATGATATATCTCTCCCATTACACACTCGTTATTCTCTATTCCTTAATGTAACCAAGGAACCCACACACGACTGTGGGCATAAGAGGATGTTCTATCATGACTTGAAACTTTGTTGTATGAGTCCTTAATTTCGAATATATTTTCAATAAGGAAAAAAAAAATTGTTTGGGGTAGGGGTTGGGGGGGGGAGGGGGATTGTTGCTGGTGTATCCTGTCTTGATACATACCCCCTCCACCCCAAAATCCCCCCCCCCGCCACACAACCCACCACACATATTATTTTTTTTTTTTTTTTTAATTTATTAAATTTTTTTGCTACTGCAAGTGAATGGTAGCCTGACACCAAAACAGTATTAGGGATCACTTTTATAAAGATAAATATAGCTTTTTAATTTTTTTTTAAAAATTGCATCAACACTATCAGTTGTTGGAAAAAAAAGAGACTTTTTTCAATGTTATCAACAATAAATGTCTTGTGTGCATGCAGGATGGGTCTGGGGGGGGACTAGCGGCCTTAATCTTGTGTCCCTATACACACGTCGTTAATTCCCCATAAGCTGCAACTGATAAGTTTTGTGCAGACCCCCCCCCCTCTCCCCCACAAACCAGACATAGCAACATCGACGTCTTCAATGCACCTATCACAATCCGTCGTGTTTTGCTTGCATTAAACATTGTTTGTTTTTTCTAAGCACCGCGGAAGTCATCAAAACGACAAGCATTTAGAGGCGTCGCAAGGTTTGACATGCTACCAACCCCCACCCTATTCAAAATGTTACATTTCACCAACTTTGTTTGTTTTTTGTTGTTGTTGTTTTTTTTGTTAATTCTATCCCCTTATTTCCAGGACTGTTTTTTGGCAGCATCGCCTTTAACTCCATCTTAATCATCTTATCATCTTCTACAGGTCTGTGTTTCAGGACATCGTCAGTATGGATGTTGTCATCATGAAGATCATGGTAGGTGATGTGGCGTAAAGTGCTTCTTGATGTCATTGGGGGGGGGGGGGTTATGGCTATTGGGAAAAAGGGGGGGGGGGAAAACAAGGGGGGGGGGGGGATATCGCTAATTGGAAATAAGGAGGCGGGGAAAACTAAGGGGGGGAGAGGAAAGGGAAGGGGGGCAAAGTTAGCGTTTAAAACTCTGGGGAAAATGTGTATTCTTTATTCATGATTTGTGTGGTGTGATTAAAATGTCATTTTTAGCTCCCCTGTTTCTTAGCTCCCGTGGTACTCGAACATCGTTAGAGAAGAAATGTGAGCTTAACCGTCGAACAGATTTAAATCGGGAAATAATTAGGCCTTTCCTGTACGAGTTCGAATATTGTCTAGAAAAGATCGTTTTTTTTGTTGTTGTTGTTGTTTTGGTTGTTGTTTTTTTTTTCTTTGTTTTTTTTGTGGGTTTTTTGGGGGGGGTGGGGGGTGGGGCTGTAAAATAATCCACGAGTCTTCCTTCTTCAGAGGTAGATGAATATCCATGAATTTCATTTACAATAGAGATGAGTTTCAGCAAAGTTCATCCTATTTGGCCCTGGGCCTTGTTCCCCTTGCCATCCTCTGTTGTGGCGTTTCACCGACTGTTTCACCGAGTGTTTTTCTAAAACATTCCTGTGAATTATTTATTAGCCCTTATAAGAACATTTGACCAAAAAAAGCCTTGAAATCCAGGTCACTACAGGTACTGTTTATGCGTGCCGTATGGTGAGTTAGCCATCGTGCAAGCTGTAGAGCAATGTGCCAGAGTAATGTGCCGAAGTAACGTGCCGGAGTAACGTGGCAGAGTAATGTCGGGTAGTTCACTGTAGTTCCCTACCGTTTGCTCAAAGTCTTTGCAAAGATATCACTAGCGCCCCATTCCCAAGTTGCCGTTCACTATTTTTTTCTGTGCAATTCGTGTCTCATTGTGCTCACCTGCAATCTGGCTTTTAACAAAAATGCAAGCTCCTTATGTGTCTTCATTTACCTGCTGTGTCTTTGCACGGTTTTGATGTTGTGGTTAAACCCGGCTTTTGTTGTTGTATTTTTGCAGGTGGCTCGGATGTGGTAGTTGGGGGGGGGTGGGGTTGGGTTGTGGGGGGGGGGGGGAATAAGGTGTTGTTTATGTGGACTGTTTGTAAAATTCGTTTCGAGTGAACTTTTGCAACCCAAATGCGCATTATTTGTATTGGATGTTTTGGGGCTTTCTATTGAACCCCATGAAGCACCCTATTAATCGTGCTTGTCATTAATTTCAACAAACTCGCTATTAAATAAGCACTCCGGGTGGATAGGACTCGGTAGCCTGGGACGGCAACTCATCCCAGAGAATACAAACTCTGAATTCAAACCAGGAGCCAGGAATGTTCAATAAACTGATTGCGGGCCCTCAAAGATAGAAAAATGGGATCTAATATATATATATATATATATATATATTAATATATATATTAATATATATATATACACATATATATATACATATATATATATACATATATATATATATATATATATAATTAACACTCGTTAAGCTAGCTCTTGAACGTGAAGTTGTAGTTTAATATTATCTAAAACACGGTAGAACATAATCATAATATACTGACCTCTGACCTATATCCATATTATCGTGAGTGTTTAGTTTGTTTTTTTTTTTGCTCTAAGAGTTCTTAAATTTATATTTTATGTTCGTGTGTACACAGCTTGTACACAGCTTGTACTTTAAAGATCCGAATTAGTTTGCAGGTTATTTTTTTTTTTTTTAAACTAAACATCTGTTCAAAAATTAATTGTTGCTCTCACAAAATATTTACTTTCTAATACTATTTAAAGTTTAAAAACACCATTCCTAGAATTGCATATGTTTCTTTCTTTCTTAGAAATAACACTCCAGTATCTAATTAATTTACAATCTTTTTATTTTTTTTAAAAAGTATTGGCAGAATCATTAAATTAACACCCACGCGGTTTTCATGTCTTTTAAGTAGCACTAGAAACAGGATGGCATGATTAAACGCAAAGACATCTTAAACAGTTTTCGGCATCTTGTCCAGTTCAGCGGTTACCGGAAATTTGATCGAAAGAAATTTCGTCGACAGTAAATTGATCGACGGAAATTTGATCGAACGGAAATTTGGTCGAATCTTTTCTTTTTTTTTTTCATTTCATTTCCTATTGAATGCACTATACTATGTAGTAAAACAAAATAATGCGTTCAAAAAGCAATTTAAAGCAAAATTTTCAAGTAGAAACTGAGGAAAAAAAAAGAAAGATTAGACCAAATTTCCGTTCGATCAAATTAACGTCGATAAATTTACCGTCGACGAAATTTCTTTCGATCAAATTTCCGCATACGCAGTTCAGCTTCTGGCGAATACATTTTAACACAACCTCCAACCTTGGGCAACTTGTAACATTCAGTTCATAGGAAGAAATCAAACGACCAGCGGCCATCTTAAAAGCTTAAAGTTTAAAGTTTGAAATGCTTTTATTTAGGGATACAGAATATTAGCATCCAACAAAACATTTTTTAACAAAAATAATGATTATTTTTTTTTTTAAAGACAGCATAATGTCCTAAAAGAGACTCCACGATCCCCCCTCCAAAGGTATATCAATCAGGAAACACGATTTAATGATAGGAGACTGACTAAAATGTCTTCAATACCTATACCTATAATGAAACTATACAATGCAAAAATACTAGTCATTATAATAATTTGTGCATGTTAGATTATTTTAACTCTTTTTAGTTGTTTTAATGTGTGTGGAACTTAATGATTAGATTCATTTGGAACTCAAAGATTAGGTGCACTTGGAACTCAAAGATTAGGTGCACTTGGAACTCAAAGATTAGGTGCACTTGGAACTCAAAGATTAGGTGCACTTGGAACTCAAAGATTAGGTGCACTTGGAACTCAACGCCACAAAATAATTTCTAGCAACAGAAACGTTTCCAATCCATTTTTATTTTTGTTCGTATCCGGAAATTTGATCGAAAGAAATTTCGTTGACGGAAAATTGATAGACGGAAATTTGATCAAACGGAAATGTGGTCCAATCCTTTTTTTTTCAGTTTACACATTAAAATTTTGCTTCAAATTTCTTTTTGAACGCATTATTTTGTTTTACTATATAGTATAGTGCGTCCAAAAATAAATTTGACGAAAATTTTAAAGTGTGAACTGAAAAAAAATATGCGACCAAGTTTCCGATCGATCAAATTTCCGTCGATCAATTTTCCGTCGACGAAATTTCTTTCGATCAAATTTCCAGTAACCTTTTTTTTTTTTTTTCTATTTTAAATCCTTGATCCCTGTTCCGAAATCCCACCTCACCTTACCACTGACCCTCTTCTATGTGTAGAACTTTGCCCAACGTCTGGTCAACGCGGACAGGGCCTCCCTGTTTTTGGTCGACTATTACAAGCGTGAGCTCTACGCTCGGATCTTCGACGTCGGCCACACGGGTAGTAGTACAAAGGACTTGTACGCAGAGACTCGCAAGCCCCACGAAGAGATCAGGTTAAATCATCGCTACGTTTTTCTTTTAATATTTGGAATTTCCAATTATTTTGTTTCCCCTCTTTTCTTTCAGCTTTTGGGATCTTAGCTTTTTTTTTTTTTTGGCTTCAGCTCTAACTTTTTTGTTTTGAAACCAGCATTTCATTCTCGCTTTATTGTATTGGATCGATGCTTTTCTTTGCTTCGCTTTCATGCATTATTTTTTTTTAATGTTTGGCATTTCCAATTATTTTTTTTCCCCTCTTTTCTTTCGGCTTTTGGGATCTTAGCTTTTTTTTTTTTTTTGGCTTCAGCTCTAACTTTTTTGTTTTGAAACCAGCATTCCATTCTCGCTTTATTGTATTGGAGCGATGCTTCTCTTTGCTTCGCTTGCATGCATTTTGCAAACTCCTGCGCCGCGCTTCATTTCAATCATGGCTTGACATTTGTGGCTACTTTTATTATACGTCTAGCTGGCTCCTCTGTGTACACTCCCACCTAACCTCCTCTGTGTACATGCACTCCCACCCACCTCTTCTGTGTACACCCCATATACCTCCTCTGTGTACATGCACTCCCACCCGCCTCCTCTGTGTACACTCCAACCTAACCTCCTCTGTGTGCACTCCCACCAATCTCCTCTGTGTACGCTCCCACCTAACCTCTGTGTGCACTCCCACCTAACCTCCTCTGTGTGCACTCCAGCCTAACCTCCTCTGTGTGCACTCCCACCTAACCTCCTCTGTGTACACTCCCACCTACCTCCTCTGTACACACTCCCACCCACCTCCTCTGTGTACACTCCAGCCTAACCTCCTCTGTGTACACTCCCACCTACCTCCTCTGTGTACACTCCCACCTACCTCCTCCGTGTATTCTCCCCATTTAACCGTTTATTTGATGAAGAACAATAAGTTACAATATAGTTTTATATATCTTATATGTCTGTATTTCGCCAGCTGTTATACGTTCGTGCACACGCCCTGGAATCATGTCCTTTGTTGTTCTCATTACGTTCAATGTTTCCACTTTGTTATGAGTTCACATTTGTAGCCAATGAACACGTTCTTAACACGTGCAATCTGAAGTTGGCTTACCTTGGGGCTTTTTTTGAAAGACTCTTAGAGATTATCGAGTGTTGTTGTTTTGTTCCCCCCCCCCCCCCCAAGAAAAAAAAAAAAAACACCACCAAAAACAAACAAACCAGCTGATGACTGAGTATGAGGAATATAGCGGCTTTAAACAGATGAGTGTTGCAATTTTTTGTTAGTGACCCCCTTAATGATTGCCTGGCATTGGATGGTACCTGGAGATGTATCTATATCCCTGCTTTGTTTTTCTTTTCGGAAATCTATTGAATTGGTGGGGGGGGGGGAGTTGTATGATGCTTATTTCCGTACCTACGTGTTGTGGACCCCCATCCCCACCCCCGTCATTGAGTTGTTTCCCTTACCAATGCTTTGTTGCCGCTGCTAATGAGTTGTTTACTTTGCTGTTGTGTTGTTTCTCGGGTGAAATTGTTTGTTTCCCCTGCGCTGCTCGGATCTCTCTAATCTATTTTGAACAAGGGAACAATTTTGAACCGCGTTTTCTGCATTAAGCGAGTACTCATCTAACTGCATTAAGCGAGTACTAAGCTTTCTGCATTAAGCGAGTACTCAGCTATCTGCATTAAGCGAGTACTCCATCATCTGCATTACGCAGGTACTCAGCTATCCGCATTATGCAGGTACTCAGCTAACTGCATCAAGCGAGTACTCAGCTATCTGCATTATGCAGGTACTCAGCTCTCTGCATTAGGCAGGTACTCAACTGTCTGCATTATGCAGGTACTCAGCTATCTGCATTATACAGGTACTCAACTGTCTGCATTATACAGGTACTCAGCTATCTGCTTTATACAGGTACTCAGCTATCCGCATTATGCAGGTACTCAGCTATCTGCATTATGCAGGTACTCAGCTCTCTGCATTATGCAGGTACTCAACTGTCTGCATTATACAGGTACTCAGCTATCTCCATTATGCAGGTACTCAGCTCTCTGCATTATGCAGGTACTCAACTGTCTGCATTATGCAGGTACTCAGCTATCTGCATTATACAGGTACTCAACTGTCTGCATTATACAGGTACTCAGCTATCTGCTTTATACAGGTACTCAACTGTCTCCATTATACAGGTACTCAGCTATCTGCATTATACAGGTATTCAACTGTCTGCATTATACAGGTACTCGGCTACGTGGTTGATCTTAGCGTTTCCTTTCTTTAAAAAACAACACACACACACAAAAAATAACAAAAAAAAACCAACTAACTACAAACGAACAATATAATTTTTTATGGAACTGCAAACATCTTGTTATCGCTTAGCTTTGCTTTAATCCATGTATACTGTTCTCTGTTTATTTCCATGATTTTGTGTTTGAAAAACAATTGTATCAAGCGTCAAGAATATCCTACGTATCAAATGTATCGCCTCGTCTTGAGGCTACAGTGTGCTTTTCTCTGTCCAAGTCAGGTACACACTTACGTCATCGCCCATGTGTCCGTTTTAAAATAACCAACTTTTTAAAAAAAATGATTAAAATTGGATAATGGCACTTCAGTGGCGTAGCTAGGGGAGGGGGAGGGGGATCCAAAATCGAAAGTCCCCCCGGGCCCCTACTTCAGGGGGGGGGGGCCCAAAGGAGTTTCCGAATTTTTTTTTACATTAAATAATGTCGAATGTCAAAATGCAGGGGCCCCCAAAGAGGCAAAGGCCCCCGGGCCCCCAAATCCCTAGCTACGCCACTGTGGTACTTGGTTTATTTTTAGACATTTCGCGCACATCTCAATCACGGACGGCCATTCACACAAGAAGAGCTGTTCCTTAGCTTCATTTTTGTTATGGGTTCATGTTGATAGTCTTGTCAAGCAAATCAAGCTTATAGTCGACATTTTCTTAGGTGCGCATAGTTATAAAATGTCGCATTCACCCCCCCCCCTTTTTTTTTCTCTCCATTTTTAAAGAACAGATGCTCGGGAAACATATAGACCCCCCCCCCAATGCCGACACAAACTAAAGACGCATGCCTTCTTCACACCCCCAACCCCTTAGGCGAAACTTAAAACCCACAAGAGTTCTAAACTTTAAGGAAGCCACACTCACCTTGTTGGCGTCGCCATTTTTTTGTTTGTTTACACATTGGGTTGTAAAATCAAGAGTAATTAACACAGGTGCGCGATTGTCCTACGTTACTTAGCCAGTGCGCTGGATGAGATCTGGAAGACACACCTTGTCGGCTACAAGGGAGTCAGAAAGTTTTTTTTTTTTTTTTTTGTAATCATTTTAACTAGACGTGATCACGTGGTGCGAACAAAGTCACCGAACGGGACGAGTTTACGCATCTCCGGCTTTCGATCCGATTGTGAACGCGGAGGATACAATTTTTATCCCCCCCCCCCTCCTCCCCCACTCCCCGGATCCATGCTTCTCAAATCCGTTGATCGAGGTATTCCTCCTAAGCGGTCATGTCTGCACAATGAAATATTATCATGGAAATATGTCCTAGAACGGTGTCATGCGAAAAGGTGTCGAGGAAAGGTGTCATTAAATCAAAGGTGTTATGTCTCCCTCCCCCGACTAGTGTTTAATGACACGATTCTCAGAATAATTGTTTATGCTGAATGCCCAATTGTCTACCCTGAATGCCCGATTGTCTACCCTGAATGCCTGATTGTCTGCCCTGAATGCCCGATTGTCTACCCTGAATGCCTGATTGTCTACCCTGAATGCCCGATTGTCTACCCTGAATTCCTGATTGTCTACCCTGAATGCCTGATTGTCTGCCCTGAATTCCTGATTGTCTACCCTGAATGCCTGATTGTCTACCCTGAATGCCTGATTGTCTACCCTGAATTCCTGATTGTCTACTCTGAATGCCTGATTGTCTACTCTGAATGCCCGATTGTCTACCCTGAATTCCTGATTGTCTACTCTGAATGCCTGATTGTCTGCCCTGAATTCCTGATTGTCTACTTTGAATGCCTGATTGTCTACCCTGAATGCCCGATTGTCTACCCTGAATGTCTGATTGTCTGCTCTGAATGCCTGATTGTCTACCCTGAATGCCCGATTGTCTACCCTGAATTCCTGATTGTCCACCCTGAATTCCTGATTGTCTACTCTGATACAGGTGTGTAGATCAAACGCTCTTTGGAAACTTTAGACTTTTGTTATATGAAGGTGACCTCGTTTGAAAAAAAAGAGGGGGGGGGGGCTATTGACTGCCAAAATACTACGCTGACTTCCCAATTTCTTTGATATAGTCGATATAATTGGGGGGGGGGGCTTGATTCGGGCCAAGGGTTAAAATAACGTGTTTCTTTTCAATAATTTCAAGCCAATATAAAATAGCTGACAATATCATTCCGCAATTATAGTGTCCAAAGGGGCTATTGACTGCCAAAATACTACGCTGACTTCCCAATTTCTTTGATATAGTCGATATAATTGGGGGGGGGGCTTGATTCGGGACAAGGGTTAAAATAACGTGTTGCTTTTCAATAAGTTCAAGCCAATATAAATTAGCTGACAATATCATTCCGCAATTATAGTGTCCAATGATTTACTTTTGGTAAGGAGTTTGCTGATCGAACACGTCTACCACGTCATCATGATAAGAATTTCTTGAATGAATTTTGTTTTCCTTTTTAAAGAACAGATGCTCTTGGGAACATGGACACCCCCCCCCCAGACACCAACTTAAGACGCACGCCTCCCTCACACTACCGACCCCTTAGGCCAAAATTAAAGACTATTAAAAAGCAATAATTTATTGCAAGTGCAAGTCTTATTTTGAACCCACCCATTATTTACACCTGCATGCCTACATAAAAATATATATTGCTCTTCACCATTAATCTTTTCATATTTGCTGCCAGAGAAAAGATGTCTGTTTTTATTTTGTCATAGCATCATCTATACAGCGGTGAGCTTTTGCGTCGACCGATTTAGACACAGTGCATCTATTTCAATTGGTCTACTTTTTTGTCTGTATTTCCTAGCCTTTTAAAAATAAAAAAATTAATATTTTTTTTTTTAAATAAATAATGTCCTGCAGTAAAAAAAAAAAAAAAAACAAAACGTTGGGGCGTCTGAATGGAACTGACAGGGACGAGATCTTGGTTCAGTAATGTCAACGGATTTTTAAGCCCTCAAAACAACCCCCCTTGTGTCTTTGCTGTGTAGAGCTTCGCCAAGGCCCTCGTGCACGCGGACCGCACATCCCTGTTTCTGCTGGACACCCGGTCCAACGAACTCTACGCCCGGATATTCGACGACGGTTACTCCCTGGACGAGTTCAACATGCTGCAGGCGAAGGCCGGCACGTCCAAGAGCGGCTCGGACAACGAGGTTGACCTGCAGGACTCCTCGGCCGAGGCCAGCGCGAAACTGAGAGAGATCTTCAAGAAGAGGCACAGCTGGCAGCAGGAAGACATCAGGTTCGGGGAATCGCATGGGTGGCTTTTTGTTTATGTAGTCCACAACGTAGGTGGCTTCTTTTAACAATGTAGTCGACGGCTGACCGTTTGGTGTAGTAACTGAATGTCTAACATTTTCAGTGGGTTTTTTCTTGTTTAACGAGTTCTAACATTAAGATTATCTTTTCTGAAATAACCTCTACATCAATGGTATATTTTTTTTCTGAAATAACCTCTAAATCAATGGTATATTTGTTTCCTGAAATAACCTCTAAATCAATGGTATATTTGTTTCCTGAAATAACATCTAAATTAAAGGTATATTTGTTTTCTGGAAAAAAACTCTAAATCAAAGGTATATTTGTTTTTGTCTAACATTGCACCTTAGTCATTTAGTTTTTTTTTCATTTGATAACTTTTGCGAATAACAGAGTATTGATCTTTTTTATGTGTTAATATTCAAAGCAACAATCGTCATGCACTGTGTTACCAAGAGTTGTTTTCTTTTCAATGTGTGCTGTTATTTATCCGACATCTTGTAAACACTTTTGTTATCTGCTTTTTACAGATGTATCGGCTTTCCTCAATAAATGCACCGCTTTTTTCTTCATGCCACGTTGACTTTTTATTGTTGTATTTTGTTCCCATAAGAACAGGCTCGGCGATGAAAAACATATTGCTATGATGGGTCATTTTTGTGTACATCACTGTGTTTTTATTGAATGGCCTAGTTTTTTTGTTTTTTTTAAACAAACTTCTATTTTTTTTTTCTTATTTCAAAGTAACCACAAAAGAAGCTGTGTTTTTTTTTTCCAATTAAGTCTCTTACCCATTTTGCACAATTAGCTGTTTAATTTACGCATGCACCTTAAGTAGAATTGTCTTCTCTCAAAATATCAAACTAAATTTTTATTATTAAAAAAAAATTCTCTAAGTTATTTTTTTTTTTCCTTTAAGAATTAAACACTCATAATTCCGTGTTGATATTCTGGAGTTACTAGTTGATTAATTCTAGCATATATATATATATATATGTTATTACTGTTGCTACACCAGAAATACTTAAATATTAATTCCTCGGTTTGGTTTATTTGAGGCATTCGTATGCAAAAAACTACGGCAGTCAATATTTACTCCATATTCATGTAATTCTCGTCGTAAATGAAATTATATTTAAATAAAATGTACATTGAGCCTTATAATTTAAAAAAAAAGGGGGTTCATGCCTTCAAAATATAAAAATCCGTGCTGATTTGTAACATCACATGTCCTAGGATAGCTTTTTTTTTCTCTTACAAATTGAGGCTAGCGTGGTGTTTAAAAACTTAAACAACTAATTTAACATAATAAACCAATATATATATATATACACTTACTGACTTGATATTAACAATTGTATATGTTTCCTCAATCAATTAATTATTTACGTTTTTATCTATTTTATAACAAATGTTGTTGCTTTTTAATTACTGTTTTTAAATGTCTTCTTTCTTGTCATTTGATCCACATTTTTATGCATCAAAGGAAACAAACTGTTGTAAAAAGGTATAATTTTTAAAAATCCAGATTTATTTGCATTGCAGATCAAAATTAAAATAGACTACTCTCAGCATAGAGTTGACAGAAAATTATAGAATTTTGTATTGCCCTTAAGCATATCTAAAGCTAAATAGTGACGGTGTTGTGTTATTTCCGACTTCACCGAAGCTGTCTTGAAAGTTGTTACCAAATGGATCTCAATTTGTTTTAAACGATGTCTAAAGAAAAGAAACCGTTACCAGCAATTAATTAAAATATAAAGGATTTCATGATAGAAATCACGTTACGGTAATATTTTAAAAATAAAACTCGCTTTAAATTTTAACGAAACATGCATGTTCCATGCACTGTCTATCACCGTGGCATGCCCCGCCCCCCCCCCCCCCCACCCCCNGGTACGTGGCCAGCACGGGCAAGGTGCTCAACATCAAGGACGCCTACCAAGACCCACGGTTCAACCCGGAAGTCGACGTGTGCACGGGTTACAAGACTAAGACCATTCTGTGCATGCCCATCTTCATCAGAGGCGTGTAAGTTGGCCGAGTCTCAGAGGTGGGATCTTTTTTTTTTTATCCCCCGAGAATAAATCGGTTGTCCTGGCACTTTTTTCTAGGCGGTACGAGAAATGCGCATCGCACCTCCACTATGTCTTTAAGTGTTATCATTTAAGTTGATTTTGGCAACTGGTGTCAGGCTGCTTCCCTTATTTGAGTAATCCACCTGGCAATCTGTTTTTGAAAGACCAATGAGGTGTTGTCCTGGTAGGACTGATTGAATTATGTTTACTTCAGGACACCATTTAACTGACGTTCATCTTAGAATCATATTCTGAAAGACTTTTTATCATTTATGGTGGAGAGGCTTTTCTACACAAAAATAAACATGACACCTTTTGTTCTCGGCAAGAAGTAAACCTTACACCATTTATTCTTTTCTATTATAGAAATACAGGCTTTGACAGAGATGAAGTTTATTTTTTTTTTTTAAACGAAATTGCTGATTATTTATCAGAGTTCTGAACCTAATTGTGTGATTTTACTTATTCTGATTTTGTTAGTGTATAGAAAGAAAGACAACGACTTACACTAAATCAGTTTTAACCCGCAGATTGAGAAGACCATTTTAAAAGACTGACCTTTTCAATCCCTAGGGTCATTGGCGTGGTGCAGATGGTGAACAAACGGAACGGGACTTTTACCAAAGCCGACGAGCAAGCCTTCGAAACTTTCGCCATTTACTGTGGTCTGGCTTTGCATCATGCCAAGGTTAGACTGACTCCTTTTTCTCATTCTGTCCTTTTTTTATATTTACAAAAAAAAAAAATTAAAAAAAAAAAATACTAATGCCTACGCCGCTGTTAAAAATGTATCATTAAATCGAATGTGGGTGTCTAAATATTCTTGATCGGAATTGTTCGTTTATATCAAACGGGTTCTCAAAATTCTGAACATGCATTCAAAGCAAGGCTATACTTTTCTTTTTTTTTTTTTGGGGTATAGTTAATACATAATTACGACCGTCAAGGAAATCTTTCCCGGCCCCTAAAAAAAAAAACCGAAACATTTCCCCCGGATGGTGTACCATTGTTCATTATTGTTTTGTTGTTGTTTTTTATCCGATAGTTGTACGAAAAAATCCGGCGATCAGAACAAAAATACAAGGTGGCCCTCGACGTGCTGTCCTACCACAGTCAGGCCACCCCCGAGGAGGTGAACAATCTCAAGTCCAAAACAATCCCAAAGACTATTCGGAACATCACACGGTACGGCTCACCCCCCCCCCCCCCCCCNTTTTTTTTTTCTGGCAACCTCGTCCTTTAAACAAACAAAAAAAAAAAACAAAAAAAAAACTGGAATGAGTCTTAAAATAGCTCCTGGTACAGAATGTCTGATTGATCCTGTAGCTCATATGATGAGCTCGTACTAAAACAGGCCTAACCCTAATGCCTTTCTTGTCTTCTCCCCCCACTTCCTCAGATATGATTTCTCCCCTTGGGCTGTCATGGACGACGAGAAGCCTATGCACTGTTTATACATGTTCAAGACTCTCTTTGCTGAAATCAAGTAAGTATATGTTCACTTGTGTCGGCACTTTGCTGAAATCAAGTAAGTATATGTTCACGTGTGTCGGCACTTTGCTGAAATCAAGTAAGTATGTGTTCACTTGTGTCGGCACTTTGCTGAAATCAAGTAAGTATGTGTTCACTTGTGTCGGCACTTTGCTGAAATCAAGTAAGTATATGTTCACTTGTGTCGGCACTTTGCTGAAATCAAGTAAGTATATGTTCACTTGTGTCAGCAGAGATGATTCGGCAGAGATGACTTCGTAGGGTTCAAAATTTCAATGTATAAAACAATTTTACATATTTCTATCGATTCAGGGTAGAAAATAACTTTTTTTTTTTCCATGTGTGGTTAGTGCATAAACTTGATGAGATGTGGAGAATACAAACCTAGAACTGTTCCCACCGTACCGTCTCTTTTGAAAGTGTTACGAATACATCAGGAAAATGCCACCCCCACACGTTTATAATCTTTCGTTTTAAAGTACCTGTATATTTTTGAACATATTTTCTAATATTCACAAAAACCATGTTTGCCTGGTTTCACTATTTTTTATTTATTTTTTTTGTTTACACTTTTTATGGTCTCGGTTAGCTTATGAGAGCTGAACATTGGTACACAGCTCAGACTTGGAGTACATTGTTATATTTCAATGCGTTACTGCGTCGTGCCGATAATCCGTTGGTCAATGGCTCAATTAACCTCCTGGCAGCCACTTTATTTTCAAACCCATTTCTTCACCTTTAATATCTAAACAAAAAATGTTCACTCAATTTAAGTCATTATTATAAAAGAAGATAATACGGAAAAAAATGTGCTCCCTGTTTTGCAATTTTCTTGCTTAGTCCCACAACAAATGTGAATACGAAATAGCCATCCATTTGCGTTTGACGGGTTTAACTATCAGTTTAACAGTCTGGTTTGACAGTCTGTTTTCACAGTCTGGTTTAATAGTCTGGTTTAACAGTATGGTTGAACAGTCTGGGCTTAACAGTCAGGTTTAACAGTCTGCATGGTCTAACAGCCTGTTTTAACACTCTGGTTTAACCGTCTTGTTGTTGTTTTTTTTAAAGTCTGCGCCTTATGTTGACTGTGCACAGGTTTGACATTGAGGATCTGATGCGCTTCACGCTGACGGTGAGGAAGAACTACAGGAGCGTCCCGTACCACAACTGGTCTCACGCCTTCTCGGTGGCTCACTCCATGTTCACGGTCCTGCAGACCGCCAAACACACGCTAACACCTATTGAGGTACAACTCGTTTCCGCATTCCTTTTTTTTTTTTTGTTGTTTTTTTGTTTTTTGTCTTACTGCTGTATGTTTGTGTCTGGCTTGAAGGGTGAGACGAAAAAATGTACCACTGGGAATACGCCGAAAAATCATAGTGATATGATTGTTTTGGAGTTGTTGTTTTTTTTTTTAA
>CAXITT010001967.1:0-26515 GCA_964033795.1 Lymnaea stagnalis
TGTACAGTTGTATCCTAAATTTAACCTGTTCATTAAAATATCACTGATTGCCTGGATGTACAGTCTTATCCTACATTTATCCTGTTCATTTAGATATCACTCAAGACATCAACTGTTGTTTATTAGTTGAAGACTGTGTCAACACATAGGCAGCTGTTCTAGACTTGGTAGGAAACGATAGACCAGGAATAAAAATATCATGTGTGAGGGTATGTCTGATAGATATATTTGAGTTCACTTTTGTTTATTTTGTTTTTAATCTGTGGTTTTGTTTTCCTTAATAATAAAATAATATATAATTTAATGAAATCCATTTAAACATATCAATTATGCTCATCTTGATTTTCTAGAAAGATATAATCTTGTAGCTATAATGGCCATAAGAGATGAGTATTAAATTATTAAATGATAACAATTGTTTGTGTCTCAGATATCAATGAATGTACAACAAAAACCCACACCTGTGAGAATATATGTGAGAACACACCAGGAAACTTCAATTGCAAATGTAACTATTGGTGCACTGTGGGGACTGACAGGAAACTTCAACTGCAAGTGTAACTATTGGTGCACTGTGGGGACTGACAGGAAACTCCAAGTGTAAGTATTGATTCACTCTGTGGACTGATAGAAAAATTTGTGTCAAAAGTAAGAATTAAGAAATAAGCAGATAGCAATGAATTAAATTAATATCAAACTGTACAACATGCAGTGTTGTAGCTTGGACTAGTGCCACCAGCTTGGGCCAAGATTTTCTCTACCGCTTACCAGCATAAAAACCAAAATAATATATGCATTTGGATGAAAATTCCACCCCTCCATATCAGAGAAAAATTACTCCTTGTAGCGGAACACACTTTTTGCTTGCCACCCTCCTTCCTAAACCACTGACCACAGGAAATGTAATTCTAATGTTTGAAAAGGGCTTTAAATAAGTCATATATTTCTGTAATCCATGTAATGAATATAAGGCTGAAATTAGCATGGCTGTGTTAAAGTTTATAAAAAAGTACTACTATTGCAAAAGTTTAAAGCATTTTAGTTTGAAAAGGGCTTTAAATAAGTCATATATTTCTGTAATCCATGTAATGAATATAAGGCTGAAATTAGCATGGCTGTGTTAAAGTTTATAAAAAAGTACTACTATTGCAAAAGTTTAAAGCATTTTTAACACAGATGAATATGAGTGAATTTTTTTTTTAAACTGAATTTCAAGGGACATTGTGTGTGATACAAAATTTGATAATATCTGTACTTTTGTACAGGGTACTACCACTGTGTAAAATTCGATACAGTCTTCAATCAATTTGGTCGTGCCAAGGTGAGTGATGAGCTGAGAAGTCGATATTTGTCTATGTTTTTTTTTTTATTTTATTGACATAACCATACCAGATTTTTTGTGTTGATTAAATATATATATTTTTTTTTTAAATTTCTATGTAAAAGAAAACAAAATTAAAATGTCCTAATTTTTTTATGTAATAGACCAAGTTGACTGTAATTCTACACGTGACACATGTTGTTGTAACCTAGTAATTTGATTATAAATTTGTAGTCATTTGTGAATCACGAGAAAAAGTGGGAACTATATTTTTTCTAGTGTGGAGATGGACCTCACACTTTGGTAGATTGAGGCAGTGTACCATTTTATCTGACAGGGAGCAGACTTATTTGTATTCTCTCTTGTATGGATTAATGAACTATTTAATTATTGTGATTCAATTATGTTATGGAATGTTATATAAGTGTGTTATTGTTGCATCCCAGAATCATTAATGCAGGATATCCTCAGAGCAAGGCTTATTATTGATGTGGTTATAAAATGTAATAAAGTACTATGTAATTTATTCATTGGAAAATATTTTTTACTTATTGAGTGAGAGAGATTGATCATAAGTCAAGTGATAGCAAAAGGCCATACACCACAATAGCAATAATTAACCATCTTACATCTTCAAAAGATTAGCCTGTGTTACAGTCTTTAAATTAATAGTTTTATTTTTAATATATATATTTTAAGATATTTTTAAAAATTTAAATAACTTAAGTTGCAAAAAAAATGTATCCATCATTCTATTTTAACAGATATCAATGAATAAACATTTGATCAATTGAACCTGTGTGACCTGCTCTATGCAGCTTGTGGTCAAGGTAAAAGCGGATTCAATTGTAGCAATGACTGGCCTGTGGTACTGGTGCTGTCATATGTGACCCTGTGAGATGATTCCTCTGTAAACCAGGATTTACTGGTAAGTTTCACAGTTTGAATATTGTTTTTCATGTCTTCAGGTAACATTTTTACTTAATATAAACAAAATTAGTTTAAAATGAAAGAATTTTGAATACCGTTTGTGACTATTTTCCCATTTTCTTTGTAACCATAGTAGCACACTGTGACAGAGATGTAGATCAGAGTACTACTGAACTCCTCATCTGCCAGGCTGGGAAAAATGTTTTTCAACAGTTTTGACGGTGCCAGTTGTCAATGTTTAGAATGATACAGTAAAGAAAATGGACAATGTCAAGGTAATTTATTTTGTTAGGTTAATCTTTTTTATTTAAAACTAGTGCCTGCTAAAAATATAAAATGTTTTGTTCACCAACTTGTAAAAAATGGATTTAATATGGATATTTTTAAGTCTTATTTATTCAGTACATTTTTCTCATTTAGATCGGACATTATATTTAAAATGTGTATCATTAATTAGAAAATAGTAAAAGACATACTATTTTAGATTATGTGAGTTTAAATTTTAATTTAACATTAAGCTCAACCTCTAAACATTAAATTAAAACTCAGAAACGAATATTTATTATATATCAGGATACATTTTGTTTAAATTTTTATAATGAAAATCTATTGTCCATGTTTGAGAGGGTACATAATAACTTTTTGCTTTGAATGGAATAAAATTCGGGTTATACTAAATCTAAACATTGTAATTTTACATGTGAATAATATGTCTTGTTATATATTAATTCAAATTCCAATATAGTTGACTGTGAACCTTTTTTCCAGACATCAAGGAATGTTCCTGCTATCTTACCAATGACTGTGACCAAGTGTGTGGCAACTTTATACGTGGTTTCTCTTCTTCCTGTCACCATGGATACAAGGACCTTAAAAGATCATGTACAGATAAGACTCGCTGACTAATGTCAGGCTAACAAACTAATATTAGCTAGAGGAATTTCCTCTGTCTACCAAATCCTCAACTGTACAATTGTGTACTAGCTTATTAATAAATTCTTGCAAAATATAATAAAATATAATTCTATTCTAATGATACTAATCCTTTATGCCAATGATGTTGATGTTATTGCTTATAATGCACGTCTCTATGCTTATGATGTTGATCTCTATTGTTATGGTATGGAACTCTATGAGTGTGATGTTGATTTCTATTCTAATGATTCTAATCTATGTGCTTATGATGTTGATCTATAAGCTTATGGTGTTGATTTCTATGCTTATGATAATAATCTCTAGACTTATGATGATAATATCTATGTTATGGTAATGATCTCTAAACGTATGATGTTAATCACCATTTTATGATGTAAGTCTCTATGATTATTATGTTGATTCATATGACTATGATTTTAATTGCTATGCTTATGATTAGTTTTCTGATATGCTTATGAAATTAATCTACATGCTTATGAAGATGATTTCTATGCTTATGGTGTTGATGTCTATGATTATGGTGAAGATGTCTATGCTTATGGTGTTAATATGTTTTCCAGTCTGCTGGAACATTTCTATCTCTATCCATACATTACTCTTTTTCTCTCTCTATGAATCTACATATCTGTCTGTATGTTAATCTTTCCATATCAATCTCTATATCTCTATCCGGCTTTCTCTATCTCTACCTCTTCCTGAATATGTATATCTTTATCACTATATCTCTCTCTAGATTCATATCTCACAAATTCTCTCTCTCATTTACATTCTATCCCATCAGAGTCGATCTTTCAATCTTATTCTCTCTATGTGACATATGCCTCATTATATCCCTCACTATATCTCTCTTCTTTTGGTTATTTCTTTTTGTTTCTTTCTGTCTCTCTTTCTCTCTGTCGTATGCATAATGGTCGGATCACGTTTCATATAATGTGATTACATCACTAATTGCTATGTTTTGATAAGAGTATTTGATAACTGGAAATACGTTTTCAAGCGTTGGGTGTATCTTTTTTTTTGCGACTAGAAGTGTATCTTTTTGTTTGCGACAAGATGTGCATCTTTTTGTTTACGACTAGAGGTATATCTTTTTGTTTGCGACTAGAGGTGTATCATTTTGTTTGCGACTAGAGGTGTATCTTTTTGTTGGTGACTGTGGGTGTATCTTTTTGTTTGTGACGGGAGGTGTATCTTTTTGTTTGCGACTGTGGGTGTATCTTTTTGTTTGCGATTAGAGGTGTATCTTTTTGTTTGTGACTAGAGGTGTATCTTTTTATTTGTGACTAGAGTTGTATCTTTTTCTTTGCGACTAGAGTTGTATCTTTTTCTTTGCGACTATAGGTGTATCATTTTGTTTGCGACTAGAGGTTTATCTTTTTGTTTGCGATTAGAGGTGTATCTTTTTGTTTGCTACTAGAGGTGTATCTTTTTCTTTGCGACTAGAGGTGTATCTTTTGTTTGCGGCTAGAGGTGTATCTTTTTGTTTGCGACTAGAGGTGTATCTTTTTGTTTGCGACTGTGAGTGTATCTTTTTTTTTGCGACTCGAGGTGTATCTTTTCGTTTGCGACTGTGAGTGTATCTTTTTTTTTTTGCTATAAGAGGTTTATCTTTTTGTTTGCGACTAGAGGTTTATCTTTTTGTTGGCTACTAGAGGTGTATCTTTTTGTTGGCTACTAGAGGTGTATCTTTTTGTTGGCTACTAGAGGTGTATCTTTTTGTTGGCTACTAGAGGTGTATCTTTTTGTTGGCTACTAGAGGTTTATCTTTTTGTTTGCGACTAGAGGTTTATCTTTTTGTTGGCTACTAGAGGTGTATCTTTTTGTTGGCTACTAGAGGTTTATCTTTTTGTTTGCGACTAGAGGTGTATCTTTTTGTTGGCTACTAGAGGTGTATCTTTTTGTTGGCTACTAGAGTTGTATCTTTTTTTTTGCTACTAGAGGTGTATCTTTTTGTTGGCTACTAGAGGTTTATCTTTTTGTTTGCGACTAGAGGTGTATCTTTTTGTTGGCTACTGGAGGTGTATCTTTTTGTTGGCTACTAGAGGTTTATCTTTTTGTTTGCGACTAGAGGTTTATCTTTTTTTTTTGCTACTACAGGTTTATCTTTTTGTTTGCGACCAGAGGTGTATCTTTTTGTTTGCTACTAGATGTGTATCATTTTGTTTGCGACTGTGTGTGTATCTTTTTTTTTGCGACTATAGGTGTATCTTTTTGTTTGTGACTGTGAGTATATCTTTTTGTTTGCCACTGTGGATGTATATTTTTTTTTCCGACAGTGGGTGTATCTTTTTTTTGCGACTGTGTGTGTATCTTTTTGGAAAATTTTGAAGAAGCGTTTCAAAATTTCGGATGGGAAGTGACAAAATTAGCTTAATCAAGATAAAAGATTTCTCAAATTCAGGACCAGTGAGACGTTAACTAAATACACTCTAGCTGTTTTACCGCTAAGGGCACGCTCAGTGATTCTCAACCTTCCTAATGCCGCCACTCTTTGATAAAGTTCCCTCAATCACAAAATTATTTTAGCTGCAATATTATAACTGTAAAGTATATGCGTTTTCCGCTGGTCTTAGGCGACCGTTGGGAGAGAGTCATTCGACCCCCAAAGGGGTCGTCACCCACATGTTGAGAACCACTGTCTTAGATTATTCTTATCAAATAAATCTGTATAGTCTCAACAACATATATACGTCTAAGAATGTATGTCTGTCTTAATCTATGTATTTATGCGTGTAAAGAATGATCTCCTACATGCTTAGAGCGATTGGATACACTTTTGATGTGTTGTCGTCCAGTTGCCCCCCACCCTTATTTTTCAATGTCATTACAACCCATTCAATACATTGATTTTTTGTCTATTGGCCCAAATGTCGTTTTTTGTTTTTGTTTTCTTTTATAAGTTTTGTGAAAAGTTATTTCCGTATACACTCTAATAACATTTTTCCAAATCTGATAACACGTCAACTATATGTTACGCGCATGCCCGCAAATGTTTTTGAATTATTACAACATCTTAAAAATTAACCGTTTTGAGCCAGTGGCCCTTTGTTTAATTTTTATTTTATTTTATGGGGTATATAAATATCACTTCAAAAACATATGCGCTCCAATACCATTCATGCAATTGCGTTAAAACTTTGGTGAGATGTGTCCATAAGCCCGCCCATTTTCTAAATCATTATAACCCTTTTCAAATATTCCGTCTTAGGTCGTTTGACATAAATTCGTTTTTGTTCTCATAGGAGCGATGTAAATGTAATGTCCGTATGCGCTTCTATACCATGTATTCAATTGAATAGAAAGTTGAGTTGTTGTTATCACGTACGCAAAGGTTTCGCAATTCTTACAAAACTTTAAAAATATTCCTGTTTGAGTCAGGGCAATAAATTTGTTTTCTTTTCTTATATATGATCTTTATAAATTTAATTTCAAACATAGCTAATTCATGAATGGATATAATTTGAATCAAATACAAATAGCGACATCACATTTTGTGTGACATAATAAGTAGGTTTCTGAAGTAATACAAGCTTTTCTACAATATTCCGTGTGTGGCCTGGACCTAAACTTTTTTGTCCCCTTATTTCAGCTATATAAATACAATTTCAGTATTCATTCCATACCGTTCATCCGAGTGTGATAAAACATGGGAACACCCGCAAATGTTTTCTTACTTAGTACAACTATTTTGAAACATTGTGTTTCCTGTCGGCGCCTCGTAAAACATCTTTTTTTTTTTTCTCCCAATATGAACAATGTAAATATAATATCAATAATAAGTAATGTATTTGTGGATGGAATTTAAAACAAATACAAATAGCGTCTTTGAAATTTATTTGTG
Organism: Lymnaea stagnalis; assembly: GCA_964033795.1. Lineage (NCBI taxonomy): Eukaryota > Metazoa > Mollusca > Gastropoda > Lymnaeidae > Lymnaea > Lymnaea stagnalis. Next base: position 7,029 of record CAXITT010001967.1, read on the forward strand.
CATAATAAATAGGTTTCTGAATTAGTATACATTTTTTACAATAAGCCGTTTGATTGTGGGGGCTTTATTTTGTGCATATGTTCCAAATCAGCTATATATATATATATACTTTCAAACACATATTTGGCATGGGTGGATCCATCGATTCAAGTGTGAGGACTAAATTTTAAACATCCATTTTTTCACATGGACAGCTGTGTGTGGCCTGCTCACATGGGCCACTGGGTGTGGCCTGCTCATAGAGACAGCTGTGTGTGGCCTGCTCACATGGGCCACTGTGTGTGGCCTGCTCATGGAGACAGCTGTGTGTGGCCTACTCTCATGGACAGCTGTGTGTGGCCTGCTGATTTTCTCACATGGACAGTGTGTGGCCTGCTCACATGGACAGCTGTGTGTGTCCTGCTCACATGGACAGCTGTGTGGCCTGCTCACACTTTGAGAAACATTCTAATTTAGTCAAGTACGCACCAGACAGTAAACGAAACAAAAATAATGTGTATATAAAAAGTACTTTAAAACCATAATAAAAACAAAAGGATTTTATTTATTGGAGTGGCATTGTAATGACTGCCGGGTACTCGATATTTATTCAATAAGATTTGGTAGCACATCAGACGTATTGTTTTATCATAAACTATCAAAATACCAGCGGTTCGCAGTTTCCGCATACTCTGGAGTCAATACAATGCATTCCCCGCTGCCACAACCTTTTCACCGAACAGGACCAGTCGCCCTACTGTGTAACACCGATATGCAATGTTTAAAACACATGTACAATGATAGACAATGTTTAAAACACATGTACACTGATAGGCAATGTTTAAAACACATGTACACTGAAAGGCAATGTTTAAAACACGTGTACACTGATAGGCAATGTTTAAAACACATGTACACTGATAGGCAATGTTTAAAACACATGTACACTGATAGGCATTGTTTAAAACACATGTACACTGATAGGCAATGTTTAAAACACGTGTACACTGATAGGCAATGTTTAAAACACATGTACACTGATAGGCAATGTTTAAAACACGTGTACACTGATAGGCAATGTTTAAAACACATGTACACTGATAGGCAATGTTTAAAATACATGTACACTGATAGGCAATGTTTAAAACACATGTACACTGATAGGCAATGTTTAAAACACATGTACACTGATAGGCAATGTTTAAAACACATGTACACTGATAGGCAATGTTTAAAACACATGTACACTGATAGGCAATGTTTAAAACACATGTACACTGATAGGCAATGTTTAAAACACATGTACACTGATAGGCAATGTTTAAAACACATGTACACTGATATGCAATGTTTAAAACACATGTACACTGATAGGCAATGTTTAAAACACATGTACACTGATAGGCAATGTTTAAAACACATGTACACTTATAGGCAATGTTTAAAACACATGTACACTGATAGGCAATGTTTAAAACACATGTACACTTATAGACAATGTTTAAAACACATGTACACTGACAATGTTGGTGAACATTATACACGGTTGTTTTGTCTTTGTTTTTAGCAATAATACTCAGGTCAATAAAACTAATCCAACATGGCGGCCTTTTTTAAACCCTCCCCCACCTGCCTGGCTTATATGGACCAGTCACAATACAACATGTACTCTGGTCATTTATTGGGTCACAATACAACATGGACTCTGGTCATTTATTGGGTCACAATACAACATGTACTCAGGTCATTTATTTGGTCATGATGAAAAGGAGAAAAACAATTAAAATTAGCGAAAAGTTACCAATAGTTATATGTTATGTATCTCTTTTTATGGAGATGCATTAGGACCCCGATCCTGGTAAGACCCCAATTCTAATGAGTCCATATCCCATTCTGAACCCGATTCCAGCGCAATACCTTTTCCCGGTATGATCCCGTTCCTGATAGAATCCCTTTGTGGCTCCGTATACAGGGGGAATCCATATTTCGTGGGGATCCAAATCCAATAGGTTTCTGGATCCAAGCGGGATCCTAATTCTGAGGATACTGAGGGGATAACAAACCCGTTAGGATATCGTTCTCTGTAGGATCCCGATCCACCTAAGGACTCTCTTTTGCATTGTTATCTCTTTTCACGATAGCATCCTGATCCCGGTTCGATCAGGTTACCCGGTGGGATCTCAATGGTATCTCGTTCCCTGATGGGATCGCGTCACCAATTGGTCCCAATATGATCCTGTTTCACTATGGGATCATGCTCAGTGCGATTTTATTTGAATACTCTTTTAGATCTAACTATATATCCCTTAGAACAATAGAGAAAATTCTAGGAATATCCTCCATGAAACGGGAACAAAATTACTTTGCTACGTATATATTTCTCGAATGTGAAATATTATACAAATAAATTGTATTGCTATAACTTTATATATTTAAATTTAAATAGGTGCTCCGATAGGGGCCCATTTCATTAAGTAACATTGTAGTTATGTTCGATGGACCTAAGGTTATAAAAACATTCAGCTATATTATAGATTTAACATTTGTCCTATTAAAATTAGTTTAAAATGCCATAGATATAATTTTTGATCGATCAAATTTTCTAGAAAATTCTAGATGGGTCCTGAATGGATTGGATTGTATTAGTTTTAAATCCACATATATTCTAATACAGAATAAGAAGGGTATTGCTACAAAGCTAGGCCTAGATCGAAGTATTCACATACAAACTATAGTGTTGTCTAAGAAAATTGATATTTGTATAGCTTATTTTAGGAACAATGAAATTAGTCCCCCGGCCCCAGAAGGATGTATACTATGATTTCAGTACCCTTCGGCATTTGAATATCAATAATCAAGTGTTTGTGTAATTTTTTTTATAAAGATCAATCTATTATTATAGGAGTATTAAGGCTATTGATATTTATATATCTTAAATTAGAAAAAAAATGAAATGGGGCCACCGGCCCCAGAGTTAAGGATATTATAAGTTTAGAACCATTCGGTATTTGAGTATGGATACTCAAGTGCGTGTGTGCTAAGTTTGGTCAATACCCATCTATCCATGTAGGAGTATTTGTTGTTATTTTCATTTAGATAGCTCACATAAGGAAAAAAGGAAATGGGGGCATTCGGTTGTGACTGTGGCGGGTAGAGTTTCGAAATGAAACCTGCATAAATTTTGTAAGTAAGCTGTAAAGAAATAATCCTGCAAAATTTCAGGCTTCTATCTACAGGCGAAGTGAATTATTAGTGATCAGTTAGTCAGTGAGTGAGTGGGCGTTTGCCCTTTATTAGTATAGATTTTAAATAAGTGCGTTCAAATTTCTTGAATAGTTTAAAATGCGGAGATATTTTCATGACATTTATCTTTGGTTTATTTTTCGTCTTAAATTAGACTACCCCCACCCCAACTTCAAACCCAACAAAATATAACCAAATAATATATATATATATATAATATGCGTTCATCAATAGAGTCTTGAAATATATTTTAAAGTCAATCGGAAAATTAAATCGTAATTCCAGACCTATTAAATAATCTTGTTGAAGTGTCTCACAAAAGCTTTGTCAGGGTTCATCATTGATTCACATGGGTGCTGTTTAATTAGAATCTGCTGGCCATGAAACTAAACAACACATACAGATATCAGCTGATGCAGCAACGCTGTATAAAACCAATACAAAAAAATTATGTAAATGTATTTACAAAAATGCAGTAATAAGATGGGTATGTTAGGCAGTAACATCGGTAATAGGCTTAGCAGGAGATGCCAGTAAAGCAGTAATATCTAACCTTTCACTTTAAATGCTGGTGAACAAACAACAAGTGAGAGCAGGTCCACACAAGTCTCACAGATTTGACTATGAGATGTTAAAAAAGCCATTACCGACCAAGAGATGATACAAAACACAATTATTGACCAGCATCTATTACTAAAAACAAAAAATGTGACAATGATATTTTGTCAAGTATTTAAACACTAGCTTTTATAATCTGTTAGACAATGGTGGCCTCAACATGGCAACTTCCCATCTACTAAATGCACCTGGCAAAATATGCATTCAAGTAACGCTTTTAATGATATTGTGAAAGATCTTTCAACAGATGATGGGATTCTTTCCATCTACTTGCACAGGAAGGACTCAGTTTGTAACTGTTCCCTTGTTGTTTTAATTGTCCCTGAATGTCAGTAGGATTAAGCTGATGGAATATAAATTCAAAGGAAAAATATACAGTCTGATTGACAAAAAACATAGCTCGGTAAAAAGCTGATGGAAATTAAGACTAAGGAGTAATGCACAACTTTATGGACACAAAAAAACACATAATCTGGTACTAATCTAATGGGAGGTAAGACTAAGAAATAATGAAATGTTTAATGGACAAATAACTTAGTCTTGTACAAAGCTCGTGGCAGAGAATTCAAAGAAATAATGAACAGTTTAATGGACAAATAACCTAGTCTGGTACAAAGCTCGTGGCAGAGAAGTCTAAGTAATAAGGCAGAGTGTGATGTACAAATAACGTAGTCTCGTACAAAGCTTGTGGTAGAGAAGTCTAAGAAATAAGGCAGAGTATGATGGACACATAACAGAGCGTTGGACATTATTTTTAGAAATTTCCGCACAGAATTTTAAATAAAATAGAGAATTATTTCTATGTCTTGTTTTGAAAATAAAAATATTTGAAACAAATGTTATATTAGAGTTTGTAGGTCTTTTATGTATAATTTCATGATCCTGGTCACATTCCACAAAAGCATTAAATATTTTGATTATAGGATTAAGCTGTTCCTAAACATCTAAAGTTAATGTTTGATTTGGATTGTTTCCTTCTACTCCATTTGTTTGTACTAAAACGTGTCCTTTAATTTGTTTTCCATAGAAGAACCCCCCCCTCCCCTTTTTTACTTTGCTGAATACGATTGTTTGTTTTTGTCTACCTCTTCGTCATGATGTACAATTTCCATTTCATTGAAATTTCAAAGTGTTACAGATTGTAAGAGTTGTTACAGTGAAATGCCTAAAAAAGTATTTCTATCTAGGCTACCATGTTATATGAATACATATTGTTTAATTTATTTTAAAAAAAAACAAAAAAAAAACATGTTTTAATACATCGTATAATTATGTCACAAATATGTTTTCAAGGGACATAATTGCTTCCTAAGTAAAAAAGGCATCGTCACATAAAATATTTAAACATATAATTATGTTTCAAATAATCCTTCAATATAACTATATTAAACTTATATAATATACCATGTATTTACATTCAAAAACATCTTTATTACATAATTATTATATTTATACATTTTATTTTTTAAAAAAAATTAAGTAATTTAAATAATATGTTTTTCTATAAAATGGACAGTTTCGTCCTAAGGGGCCGCACTTTTCTAGGAGCCTCACTCTTATAGAGGTATCATGCTTTCAATATTTTTAATGAAATTTGAAAGATTTTGACAATGAAATAGGATTTAAATATCCAAATGTCACTATTTTAACCCACGATATATATCAGCATATTCCAAAATAATTATTATAAATTCGAATCAAAGTTGGAAAAATGTTAAAACGTTTGAAGAGGAATAACTATCATTAACAATTTTACTCTTGCCGAGGCTCACACTTCAATCAAATGGAAAATGTACATCATGATAAAGAAGGGGGGAGGGGGGAAATCGTATTTAACACAATAAAATGAACTTCTGTTACTATAGTTCATTGTGGTCATTATAATATTACTACATTTAATGTTATTATTATGGTTGTATTGATATTGATATAGTTCATTGCATCAGTATGGTCGTATTATGTTACTACAGTTTATTTCATTAGTACGGTGGTATTGATTTTACTTCAGATCATTGTATTAGTATGATGGTACTTTTATTACTACAGTTCCTTGTATGAGTTTGGTCAGATTAATATTTCTACAGTTCATTGCATTTCCAGTTTGGGCTTTTAACAATAATGTGGCTCATCATAACCAACGGATTGCAGTGACAATAACATCCCATACAGCTTTTTCTAGATGTACATGGATTTAAGTATGCTACATATCAGTGATAAAACATTTAATTTGTCTGGAAATTATATTAAATATTCATGTAATAATATATTTAATAAGTATGCATATTAAACTTCATATACAAAAAAATAAGAGACTTATTTTGTATGGAAATAATACATTTAATAAGTATGAAACAATGCAATTAATATCTATGAAATCATACATAATACATTTAAAAAATAATACGCTCCGTAGTTTATTAGTCAAACTTTTATTCATTTTTTCCCCATGCGAAAATAGCATGGATACAAGCGCTATAAAATGTCTCGGTCATCATTATCATAATGACAACTTAAAAACAGTCGAAGATGTTGGTGCTAAAAAGGCTTAAGTCACCAAGTAAACATTTTGACATAATCAAGTTGAAATATTATGTTCGTCTATAAAATGTGAATTTGTTACTCTGTCTTGTTTAATTAATAGACTTATGTACACTTTATTGTGTTAAAATTTCTGCATTATATTTGGTTAGGCCGGATAAGAAAAGATCAAACTTTAAATACATTTTGACAAAAATGTGTCTTAAGTATAATTAGCACAAGGATCTAATAATATAGTCATTTCACCAAAAAATACAAAATACAGTAACCTTAAATGACGCGGTCTCTAAGACATTCCTAGTCCGCAGCAGAGTTAAATAAAGGTCAAATTTTTTAATTGAACGGTCCTCTACATTTTCTTCTGTATTCTTCTTTATTTTTCCTTCAAGGACGTTGTAGACGGAGTGTACATCCTTACAATTTCTGATGGTAGACTGTTCAATATCGCACACACCTTCATGCAAAGACTGGAGTAAACAGAAATACTACTAATTCAAGAACTACACTTCACTGACAAAGGTGCCTTCACACAACTAATTGAAGAAGGATATTTTAAACCAAATACATCGAAACACAGAAAAACTCAAAAATTAAAATTTTAGCCCATTTTCCACTAGCACAGCTTCTAGTTATTTGAGCAGATTGTCATACAGCAAAGGGACGTTTATAGGATGTGTGTGCTTACACTGTAATCTACTTTAGGTAGTTAATCTTACTTGGCAGTATCAGAGTAACTTGGTCAGTATCAGAGTCACTTGGTCCCTATTTGATGCTTTGAAATTCAAAGTTAAATGTGACTTTTGTGCATCTCTTTCAAGACTCTCGCTAAGTCTTCAGATGTGTCTTACTATCTGTTTGTCTGTTGCTTTATGTCAGGAGAGCTTTTCAAAACGAAGACTTAACAAGAAATATTTACGAAACACCATGAGGCAGTCAAGGCTTTCTGGTCTGGCTTTGATATCAATTGAAAGTGATTCAGTCAAGGCTTTCTGGTCTGTCTTTGATATCAATTGAAAGTGATTCAGTCAAGGCTTTCTGGTCTGTCTTTGATATCAATTGAAAGTGATTCAGTCAAGGCTTTCTGGTCTGTCTTTGATATCAATTGAAAGTGATTCAGTCAAGGCTTTCTGGTCTGTCTTTGATATCAATTGAAAGTGATTCAGTCAAGGCTTTCTGGTCTGTCTTTGATATCAATTGAAAGTGATTCAGTCAAGGCTTTCTGGTCTGTCTTTGATATCAATTGAAAGTGATTCAGTCAAGGCTTTCTGGTCTGTCTTTGATATCAATTGAAAGTGATTCAGTCAAGGCTTTCTGGTCTGTCTTTGATATCAATTGAAAGTGATTCAGTCAAGGCTTTCTGGTCTGTCTTTGATATCAATTGAAAGTGATTCAGTCAAGGCTTTCTGGTCTGTCTTTGATATCAATTGAAAGTGATTCAGTCAAGGCTTTCTGGTCTGTCTTTGATATCAATTGAAAGTGATTCAGTCAAGGCTTTCTGGTCTGTCTTTGATATCAATTGAAAGTGATTCAGTCAAGGCTTTCTGGTCTGTCTTTGATATCAATTGAAAGTGATTCAGTCAAGGCTTTCTGGTCTGTCTTTGATATCAATTGAAAGTGATTCAGTCAAGGCTTTCTGGTCTGTCTTTGATATCAATTGAAAGTGATTCAGTCAAGGCTTTCTGGTCTGTCTTTGATATCAATTGAAAGTGATTCAGTCAAGGCTTTCTGGTCTGTCTTTGATATCAATTGAAAGTGATTCAGTCAAGGCTTTCTGGTCTGTCTTTGATATCAATTGAAAGTGATTCAGTCAAGGCTTTCTGGTCTGTCTTTGATATCAATTGAAAGTGATTCAGTCAAGGCTTTCTGGTCTGTCTTTGATATCAATTGAAAGTGATTCAGTCAAGGCTTTCTGGTCTGTCTTTGATATCAATTGAAAGTGATTCAGTCAAGGCTTTCTGGTCTGTCTTTGATATCAATTGAAAGTGATTCAGTCAAGGCTTTCTGGTCTGTCTTTGATATCAATTGAAAGTGATTCAGTCAAGGCTTTCTGGTCTGACTTTGATATCAATTGAAAGTGATTCAGTCAAGGCTTTCTGTTCTGTCTTTGATATCAATTGAAAGTGATTCAGTCAAGGCTTTCTGGTCTGTCTTTGATATCAATTGAAAGTGATTCAATCAAGGCTTTCTGGTCTTGTTTTGATATCAATTGAAAGGGATTCAATCAAGGATATTGATTTTGATAAAATCATTGACTGGTTCGCAGTTTTGAAGAACATGTAAATGAACATTTAAACAAAGTAAATGCAATATTAATATGACCATCACTTAACGATTCAGTTCTTAAATGCATCTACATCTCGACCTTTAATTGCTTTGATTTATTCCTATCATTGTTATGCTATGTACTTATTTTAACAAAAAAAAACTCCATCATAGAAGGGGGGGGGGGGAGAAACCATAGTTTTGTCCGCATTGTGTGACATAAACACTAGCAGTGCCACTTCCATTAAGCTATATATGAAAGGGAGCTCTTTCCGATCTTGCTATGTACTTATTTTAACCAAAAAAAACTCCATCATAGAAGGGGGGGGGGAGAAACCATAGTTTTGTCCGCATTGTGTGACATCAACACTAGCAGTGCCACTTCCATTAAGCTATATATGAAAGGGAGAGGGGACATGAGGTATTGTACTTTTTGGTAAATGACGGAAGAGATTGGACCTGATGGGTGGCGATATAAATGGGAGAACAGAAATGAGATGGGCAGGGCTAATTATTTTATTTTTCCTCCATGCAAGTATGGAGTATATAGTTAAAAAAATATTTTCGTTAATAATTAGCGAAAGCATCAATTGAACAACAATATTCGTGTGTATAATGTCCCTAGATCCAGGGAGCGAGATCAAGTGGACTTAATGATTGTCATAAAGGTCCACTTGTAGTGGGCGTAACAGCAAATTTGAAGACTGGTTAAGCATATTTAATGTTATATCTACTACTTTTGATGTTGTAAAACGAACGTTTTTATTTAAATAAAAAAGAGGTTAAAATTAACGTTAAAATCAATGAAATGGTCCATATTCTTAATATATCTAATAGACTTGATAAATAAATTTGTCTTGAACACAAAGCAAACATTTTTTTTTTATTTTCAAATCCTTACTGATATCAAATTAACCATGTAATGAAATAAAGCAATTGTTTCCCTTGCAGCAAAAAAATAGTAGATTAAAATCTTCTTTAAAATAACGAAGAAAAATTGAGTAAAAAAAAAAGAACAAGGTTATTGAAAGCTTGAATTAAGAACCAGGACAATAATACGAATATATTTCGGTTAAGAGCCTTCCTAAGCAGACATGTCAGATGATAATACGATAAAAAAGGAGATGTGTTAACACTTAAGTAATCTCCCCAACTAATTCCGGAAGTTAGATTTTCAACAAAAAAAAAGATTGCAAAAAAAAAAAAAATCAAATCAAACAAACAAACAAATGAAATAAAACCTTTAAAAATAATATTATTTATAATTATCATGTAATTTTTTTTTAGCCAACTACCTCAATAACAATAAATTTAGGGAATTTTTACATAAAGAAACGCAGTGCATGACTATGGGCTCCCTTTATATATTAATTGCCAATGTTAGCTCAATGACTCAAATATTTTGGTAGTCTATGGTGTCACGAGCTCCCTTATGTTAAGTGACACTTTTTCAAATCTCTACACTACCTCTGACACTAACTTGTTTTATTGTGCCCAAGGAACCACAACAACAATATAATGATCGAAATAATCAATTTAGCTTAAAGTAATGACACTTAATTAATTATATTAATACACTATTTCATGTGCTATTAAATATCAAACATATGCTCTAAGAATTACTTATGAAACATGATGTGAAACTCCCTAAATGATGTATTATGAAATATTGATGGCTGTCCCATAAATATAACTATATGCAAAACACAAGGCTGACAAAATACACAAATATCTCACTCGCTACCTGGAACCATTTAATCCGCAGTTTACTGAAAAAATTTAAAAACTACACAACTATTTTTAGTAACACGCCACTTTGAGTTAAGAGTTATTTATACTAGTTTCTATTCAAACTATGTTAAATAATGCTAAGATGGCTATAGGAAATTTTAATACTAATAATAACCTCTTGCAATACTTTCTTTATATTTTATATTACACAAAAACAGTAATATTACAACAAAACAAATTTTAACGCTCTGATTTTTTCATAATTAGAAAGCAATCAGTACATTTTTTTTTTACTGATAATGACTTAATTTCTATCCGGAATACTACAAATTGAATCTGTTGCCTGTTAGTAAAAAGGAAGTTCAATAAAAAAAAAAATGAAAAGTTTCTCTGTTTCTTATTGAAATGTAATGACGTCATGCGGACACTTTGTTATTGCATGCATCTATGAGCAGTTTATAAATGTCGTTTTCTCTTTCAATAAACGGGGACTATTTTAATAAATTTAAGTATAATTTAATCACAAACAAAAAATTGTGTTTTGATTTTAAAGTAGTTTATTCATACTAAAATTTCTAGGTAACAAAAGGCGCAAATTAAGTGGTGTGAAAATTCCCTCCACCTTTCTTATCCTACTATCAACGTACCCACACAAACAATATCAACCTCAGTTAAAAATTTAAAGAAAACAACAAATTATAATCAAATGCTGATAAATGTCTCAAAGGGAGATGATGAGTAAAAAAAAATAAGTTTAAACAAAAAAATGCTCTCTTGAAAAAGATTGGCAGAGTGCTTAAAGGATGTACTCTGCAACACAGACTCACGAAGTTTTCAAGTGACAATCACGATAAACAAATTAATATCCAATTTCACATTAATCCTCACCCCGCCAAAATTCACTGAAACCATAACAACCATCCCTAGCCCTATCCAAAACTTTGCCAAGCCAAATCAAGCTTATCAACCAATGACCAACATAATTCAATCATAACCAAACGTACATAACCCTAACTAACATTCCCAAACCCAAATTAACCTTATCCATCACTAAACACCCTATATCATTCCTAACCAAACGCACCTAACCCAAAATAACCAGACCCAACCTTAACCAAACTTACTTCACCTTAAAAAATTTTACAACACCTCCAACCTCAGTGATTCCTAATGATTTGATCCAAACCTAATCAAAGTCACAAACACTAACCAACGTGACCCCTTCCTAACCAATCACACCCACACCTTACCCACCTCACCCAACTCTAACTCAACATCACTCAAACATAATAAACATCACACACAAATTACCAACCTTGCCAAGCCCTTACGAATCTCACCAGCTTCATCCACTCCAAGCCTAATCCTGCCCCCCCCCCCTCCTTGAAACACTCATTTCAATTGAAATAGAGGCTACCAACCATACAAAGAAATGGATTTGTCTAGCATACCATTTCATTGAAAAGATACCAGCGACAAAATTAAAGTTACTGATATTGATGAAGTTAAAACTTCAAGTCTTCTGAAATAATTGTTAATGCTCATGTTCCCATCCAGGTCCTAAACAATTTCCAAGCCGTAGTAGGTTGACCTCTTGAAAAATGTCGCGAGTGTTGATTTTCTTAAACAAAGCGCTTGTATTTTATGACAGGTGTATCATCACCTGTTCTCTTTACAAATTATTGTCAACGTTTAGGTAATACTTCTTTTGATTTTTTTTTTTTTTTTTAAATTGAGTTGTAATTATATTAACAGAATAAAATTAATTTTTTTTTAAAGTGTGGTCAAACTATATCTAACAGGCGTAACGAAGTGTTTTAAATTGAGGTCAAATGATATTTAACATGTGTAACGAAGTTTTTTAAGGGTAGGTGATCAGCTAATGATGAATGTGTGCATGGCATGTGCTTGGCCGGGGATTTGGGGGGGGGGGGGGTGGGCGGGGGGGGGGGGGTTGGCCAGTGAGTGGAATGGATTGTGTTTGGCGTTGCATCCCTACAGGTACTTGCCTGCATGGTGTGATTGCGTGTTGGTTTGAGATTACGTGTGTTGTTTTATCTGTTATTTTTAGTATCTTGTGACGTATTGTGTGAAAAGGGATATGACGTTGTAGTATTGTAGATGGTTGTGGAGTGTTGTTCTTTGAGTACAGTAATGGCAGTTGAGGACTTAGTTTGTTTAATAAAGATATTTCATACAAGAATTATAGTTGTGAAGTGTATATAATAAACCCCTTGACAACGAAGCCACAAACCGATTAAGCAAGCAGAGGTTTGTAACATTTGGGAGGCTTGTCCGGGATTGGGCGCCCATTGTGATTGCATACTGATGTATATGTGTGCTGCTGGTCCTGTGTACCGCTGGGTTTGTATCCTGCTAAACCTGCATCCTGCGACAGCCACATGCTGCTCTACTGTATCCTGGTTTGAGGTTAGGCCGCTGCCTGGTCTGTATCCTGCCTGGCACGTATCCCACTGTGCCTGTATCCTGCGACCATCGTATGCTGCTGTGCTGTTTCCCGGTTTGACGTTGGGCCGCTGTCTTGCATTTTACCTTGCTTGTTGCCGACCCCTTGGTTGCCGTACCCTGTGTTGCCGTATCCTGTGCGGTTGCCGTATCCTGTGTGGTTGCCGTATCCTGTGTGGTTGTCGTATCCTGTGTGGTTGTCGTATACTGCGTGGTTGCCGTATCCTGCTGGCCGCCCTACCCTGCTGGCCGGCTTACCCTGTTGGTAGCCTTACCCTGCTGTTGCCAACCCTGCTGGTTGCCGTATCCTGTGTTGCTGTATCCTGTGTTGCCGTATCCTATGTTGCCGTATCCTGTGTGGTTGCCGTATCCTGTGTGGTTGCTGTATCCTGTGGTGTTGCCGTATGCTGTGGCTGCCGTATCCAGTGTGGTTTCCTTATCCTGCTAGATACCATACCCTGTTGGTCGCCTTACTCTGCTTGCTGCCGTATCCTGCTTGTTGCCGACACTGCTGTAACACTGTGACACTAGTGCTGTACCCGTGTTGAATGTACCCTACTGCGGTTGTACGCCTACGCAAGTCAGCTACGTTGGGACACAAGAGCAAGACCGGGTAATTAGTATAGTTTACATTTGTTGTTGTATAAGATTGATGTATTTTTTTTAACATTGCTACTACTATTGAGGGCTTTAAGATTATTTCAAAATGGAAACAAGGAGTGGGAAGAAAAGTAGAGTGTTAGAGCTCAGGGAGGAGGCAGAGGCGATAGGCTATAAAGATGAAGCCATCACTCAGTGGATAGAAAAAAGGTTAACCGAAGAGAGGGAAGATCGGGAACGTCAGCTGGAGAGGGAAGAACGTGAACGTGATAAACAACGTGCTCACGAGTTGGCAATGGGAAACAACACACTGTCCAGGAGTAGCGCAGCTCCAAGGTTAAGGGATACCAATAATATGAAAGACGATGAAGATTTAGAATCGTTTATCGTTCAGTTTGAGCTGCAAGCCAAAAGACAGGGAATCAATAAGGAAGAGTGGGCTGTTCTTTTGACTGAAAAATTAACTACTCGCTTTAAAAACTTTATGACAGATTCAAGACTAAATGACGAAACGGACTTTGACAACATTAAGAAAAAATTATTGACTCATGCAGGGTACAACGAGGAGAGTTACCGACTGAAATACCACAACTTAGTACCGGTAGACGACGATATCCGTAGTTTTGCCGTCAGAACTAAGGCCTCTTTAAAGTCATGGGTAAACTACGCAGGGATCCCTGAAACTTTCGATGACCTATTGAACCTGTTGGTGGTTGACAGAATTAAAACTGTAGTTTCGAAAGAAGTACTGGGTAAACTAAATGAAGGAAAAAAACTGGACCTAGAAGAAAACTTACAAATCATTGACAATTATAAGAACATCCAACCCGGCGTCAAAGTTACTATGAAACATGACAGAGAATTCCCATACATCGCAGCGGGCTCAACGTTGCCGGGGAAAAATGTGAAGTTTAACCGTTCACCATCACCTCACAGGGAGAGACTCGCTTCGACTAGACAACATGACAGTAGGCTGGTACAATGTTACAGATGTGGGGGAATGGGGCATATTTCTAACGTGTGTCCCACTGTCCCAAAGGGGCAGGAAAAAACAAGCAGAAAACAGAACTATCGTGATAGTAGAGCCCACTACCCTGGTTATAGAATATGACTCCAACCAGTCAATAAGCACAAGCAACACTGTGGAGCGTGTAAAAACCTCCACATCAATAAAAGCCCCGTTTTCCCCTGCAAACCTGAATTTTTGTATAGCATAGTAGAAAATAAAATTAAAGATAAATCAGTGGGTACATTACGCTTGGAGGAAGGCTTGTTAAACGGCAAACGCGTCAAGGTCCTTAGAGATACGGGGTGCAGCATTATAGGATGCAGGGCAAACTTGATTGATAAACGTACAATCTTGCCTAGTTATTACACATTAAAACTGATCGACGGACAGGTCCGGCAATATCCCACAGCTTACGTTGAGATAGATACTCCATATGTTAAAAGCACATTTGTGACAGCACTCTTTGATGACCCCGTGGCTGATTTAATAATAGGTAACGTAGATGACGCCCATACATTAGATGCCAACGCAGTCACAAGAGCCATGACAACTAAAGACTCGGTAGTTAAAGAAGAACCCCAGGATATGTTTATCACTGAGGATCCCAGTGTATTTGACCCCACATGCTTTGCAGTAGACCAAAAAAATGACCCATCATTAGATAAATTCTGGAAAAAAGCCGAATCAGGAGAATGGCACGAAAAGAAAAGTGGGATAACGACTTTTATTGTCAGGAAAGGGCTTCTGTATAAGCACTATGGAAAAAAAGACAGGGCAAATAGAGGAACAACTGGTAATTCCTGAAAATAGAAGGGACTTCATTCTCTCAAATGGGCATTCGGGACTTCTAGCTGGACACATGTCCATAAACAAGACGCGGGAAAGAATTTATGCTCAATTTTATTGGCCTGGGATAAATAGAGATATTAAAAATTACATAAAAACATGTGATATTTGTCAAAAGGCCAGATACCCAGGACAGGAAAAACCCGTAGAACTAGGGAAAATGAACATAATAACAACCCCATTTACTAAAGTCGCCATTGACCTAGTGGGTCCCATGCGATTGACAGCCAGAAAAAATAGATTTATCTTGACTCTAATTGACACTGCAACAAGATGGCCTGAGGCCGTCGCCTTAAAAGATACAACGGCTGAGACAATAATAGAGGCACTGGGCGTCATATTTTCTAGAATAGGCTTTCCTGAAGAGATATTATCCGATAATGGACCTCAATTTAAGTCTGAGATATATGCCCAGGTCACGAATTTCTTTGGCATTGAAAGAGTAAACTCGTCCCCATATCACCCTAGTTCGAATGGGTTAGTTGAAAGGTTCAATGGTTCACTTAAATCAATGCTGCGAAAACTGGCCGCAGAAGAACCCGAAAATTGGGATAGGTTTATAAGTTCAGCATTATTTGCACTGAGAGAGGTGCCTAATGAATCCATTAAGATTTCACCTTATGAAATGGTATATGGGCGTAAAGTACGAGGCCCAATGTCTATAATAAAGCATCTATTTACCGATGACTTTATAAAGGGAGAAACAAAGACCGTTTATCAATACCTACTAGATATAAGGCACAGACTTCAAAGGACAACAGAACTAGCACTCTCCAGCAATGAAACCGCTAAAGTTAAAATGAAAACATATTACGACAAAAAGACCTCTTCTAAGAATATCGATGTGGGGGACTACGTTCTGCTTCTGAAACCCAAAAGAAAAAACAAACTTGCTTTGTTCTGGGATGGACCATATAAAGTTACTCGGCGTACTTCAAAATTTAATGTTACCATTAAGAAAGGGATGTCCACAAAAACATATCATATTAACAGCGTGATGAAATATCACGACCGTCACAAAGAGGTACAACCAATGGAAGAGGAACACATGTTACACGGCTGCAACACTTCCGTCATTACGGAAGACGATTTCGATGACAACGCCATAGACACAACCGGTGATTTGTTGACTTTACCGACGCCAAGTTACACAGATAAGGAAAAACTCAAACAAATTTCCATTAATCGTGATTTGTCACCACGTCAAACAGACGAGGTCACAAAGCTATTGGCTGAATTTGACGACGTCATATCTGACATTCCAGGGAAGGCAAAAGTTGAAGAGCTTAACATAAGGGTCACATCAAACAAGCCGATAGTTTTGAAACAATACACCGTTCCATTACATTTAAGAGACAAGCTTGACCAAGAAGTGAAAAATATGTTAGAATTGGGGATCATTGAAGAAAGTACTTCACCATATGCCGCCCCTGTGGTATTAGTTAAGAAAAAAGATGGTTCAATCCGTACCTGCGTAGACTATCGCAAACTTAACTCTATCACAGAATTCGATGCCGAAGTCATCCCTGACCCAGAAGATATTTTCTCAGCGTTACACGCAGCCACATATTTTTCTAAAATAGACCTTACGAAAGGATTCTGGCAGATCCCTGTATCTGAAAATAGTAAGCCTTATACGGCCTTCAGGGTACCTTACGAAAGGATTCTGGCAGATCCCTGTATCTGAAAATAGTAAGCCTTATACGGCCTTCAGGGTACCATTAGGGCATTTTCAATTCCGTTATTTACCATTTGGCCTAAAAAACAGTCCCTCTATCTTTGCCAGAGTTATTAGAACACTTTTGAAAGACATCGACAATGTGGTTTCCTATTTTGATGACATATGTATTCACACTCAAACTTGGGAGGAACATATAGAAACCTTACATAAGGTTTTTATGAAACTAAGGGAGGCAGGATTTACGGCAAAACCTAACAAACTAGAACTTGGCTTCTCTAAAATTACCTTTTTAGGGCACAGTGTGGGAAAAGGGAATCAAGGACCTGATCTAGATAATATTGAGAAAATCCTCCAATTGAGTACCCCTAGGACTAAAAAGGAAGTGAGGAGTTTGTTGGGACTTATTAATTATTATAACAAATTTATTCCCAAATTTTCTGATATTGTACATCCTTTGACAAACCTTTTACGAAAAGGGGCACCTTCAAAAATTGATTGGTCCCCTAAATGCGATGGCGCCTTGAAAAGTATTCAGACACATTTGGCCAGTGAACCCATTCTTAAACTACCAGATCTTACAAAACCATTTACTCTCCAAACGGATGCCTCAAATATTGGTATTTCTTGTTGTTTGATGCAGAGGTTTGAAGGAATACTTCATCCCGTCAGATTTATGAGTCGAAAACTTTTAACGAGAGAGCAACGTTATTCTGTTATTGAGAGAGAGTGCCTGGCAATTGTATGGTCTGTACAGCGGCTCTCTAAATTTTTATATGGACAGGTCTTTGAACTTCTCTGTGATCACAAGCCGCTGTCATTCCTACAAAGCGCAATCTATGGCAACTCACGTATATGTAGATGGGCCCTCATGCTGCAAGAGTACAGTTTCACTGTGCAGCATATCAAGGGTTCTGACAATTTTGCTGCAGACATACTATCTCGATTAGTTTAAGAAAACCTTATACATGACCCATATTAGGCCCATTTGGGCATGGGACAAAAACTGTACATATAGACCTATGTCATTAATTATTGTTTTCTTCTTCATGAAAATATTGGTGGTTGTATTATTTCATATGTGTTTAAAAAAAAGACTCTTATTATGTTATGAATGACATTAATATATTAATAATGAGCTTGTACGTCGTTGTTTGTTTTGAATTAATTTTCATGATAATAATATTATCAAATTATATTGTATTCTCTCTATGGAAAAATCAATTTAAATTATATTCCATAACTTTAAATGTATCATGTTTGATTTTGTCTTTGTACATAGCACTGAGTAGAGTTGTGTACAGACACTATACTTCAGTGCCTGAGACAGGTGTTTTAACTAGTCAAGGCGGTATAATGGAATCCTCGTGCAAGATATCCTGGTGATGGTTTCAGAATTTAGTTACCTAGGCAGTATCTTTAGGACATAGCAATGTTTAGATGCTACTGTTTTGAACATGCCTAAGTAGGGGGGATGATTATGCGAACCACTGCGATATTGGGCGACGCTGGGATTTTGACAAGAGGGAGATTTGGATCTTGTCCGAGGTTCGAAAATGTTGGGACCTGGACAGGCTACGATAATCACGACGTAGATGTCGTGAGCTTGTCAAGGACATTCCTAAAACTGGGGGGGGGGGCGTGTAGAGTCCATCTCCAACTCAGACAATTTTACTGTGGCTAATGGTTTTTACCTTAGTTACATGGAGGAGGCTATTTTTTTTTCCCCATTGTTCGAGTTGGATGAGAGAAATTTTGTTTTCATAATGTACACGTGAAGATGATATATTATGTTTGGGAGCAGGAATTGCTCAGAACTAAATTATATTTAAGGGTTTGACTTTGTTAAGTTGGGAGGTGATACTAACAATTTTATGTATGTTGCCAGATTGGTTAAACATTTTTGGAGTGGCAATGTGTTATAAGTCTGTTTGTAATACATGTCGCTTAATTGAAAATGTAATATTGCAATTGATTGGTTTACATTTGGTATTTACTCGTGTTAATTGTTTGATGTCTATTGACAAATTTTTGGATATGTATTTGTGGGTGACATGAATTTTTCAAATTAATGTCAAAGGAAGCGGGGGAGGAATTTTAGGGACTTGAGTGTATAGTGTGATTGCGTGTTGGTTTGAGATTAGGTGTGTTGTTTTATCTATTATTGTTAGTATCTTGTGACGTATTGTGTAGAAAGGGATGTGACGTATTAGTAAGGAGATGGCTGTAGAGTGTTGTTCTTTTTGAGTAATGAAATGGCAGTTGAAGACTTAGTTGGATGAATAAATATATGTTATACAAGAATTTATAGTTTGTGAAGTGTTTATAATAAACCCCTAGATAACGAAGCCAACAAACCTATTAACTAAGAAGAGGTTTGTAACAGAAGGTTGAAATTGGGCAGGCTTATTCCTTAAAGCTTACTTACAAAAGATAAGCAGGTTCATTTAGAAACTCTACCCGGAACGGTTTACAACTGAGGGCCCCGAATTAGTTTTTTTCCTAATCTATACTAAT
>CAXITT010001971.1:6804-18966 GCA_964033795.1 Lymnaea stagnalis
TTTAAATACAACACAAGGTGCACATTGTTTAAATACAACACAAGGTGCACACATTGTTTAAATACAACACAAGGTGCACACATTGTTTAAATACAACACAAGGTTGCACACATTGTTTAAATACAACACAAGGTGCACACATTGTTTAAATACAACACAAGGTGCACATTGTTTAAATACAACAGAAGGTGCACATTGTTTAAATACAACACAAGGCGCACTCCGATTGTAAAAAAAACCAAACTAATCCTAGTATCATTAACACGTCACAATATTAAAATCATTATTAATTAATGTCTTCAACACACATCATTATAAATACATTGGGTCAATTGATGTCCTCAACACATAGTCATGATGAATACATTGAGCAAAATATCTTCATATAGCTATGGCTATATTTTCCCATTAGTATTTCAATTAATTTTTTATTAAAATGAAATGAGTAGACAAACGTCAATATATGCATGCCACAGGTGACCTACTTATCGTGAATTGTTGAATCGTCATAAGGTCATTTTAGGATTTTTAGTTCTATTCGAAATTTATCAAATTTTAAATTTGCATTATATTGTCCTTAAGAGTAAGGAAAGAATTTAGGAAGAGTGAGGGTATAAATCACAAACTTCCTAAAAAGGGAGTAGTTTGAAGAAAGCATTGGTAACGCATATTGAGCAAAGTATTTACTTCGTTTAATTAAAAATAGTAATAGTTTTGTCTTAAATTACATACAATACAAAAAATAAAATTAAATATGATTTTTTAAAACAATTTCGTTTAGCACGCACTTTAAAAATGTTAAACCATAATTACAAAATACAAATTCATTTTACTCACAGAATGCTCAGTTAAACCACACATTTTATAATAACAAGTAATTCATTACTTTCTTTTGAAACAAAATTAACATATATTTACCCCTCTTTTTAAAAAGAATTAAATAAAACTATAATTTGAAAAAAAAAATGTAATTTTTTTATTATATAATTATATACTCATAATTATTCGATCTTCGCTTATATTCATGTCAGATTTGTACGAATCCAGTAAAGGGAATATTTTTTGCTGATTATTTTCTATTCATTGTATTAACATTATTATAAAGACATAATATTTTCAAATGTATACAGATTGATATCTAGTATTGCAATGGCAAAAATGTATTTCGTAACAATTGATGCACTTTTTATATAATTTTATGTATGCATTTTGTTACACAATTTAGGGTAATGTAGCTCTATTTTCAATCTTAACATGTTAGAGTAAGTGTTAAGATCAGTAATTAAAATATATATTATGAAATTTAATGTTTTGAAATCCCTTTAAAATGTAATTATGATTTATAGATGTACATGTGGTCACGGTATCACTTAATGTACTTCTTTATAACACAATCATTTACAACATTTTTATATGATAAAGTGTAACTAAGCCTAGTAACATAAAACAACAACTTTATTAAATGTCATAAATTGTAAATACGTTCATTAAAATCAAACAAAAACAAACTTTTAAATATATAATAACATTTAGTATGTTCATACTAATAAATGATTTAATTAATTTCCTTTATTTATTTAAATAATTTACTTCTTAAATTTAATAAAGGTATTTGAATGTTGTTTCTAAAATGAATGTTTTTAATCCGTCTGTTCTTCTCTTTAAAAAGTCGTGTATTTTGTGTATTGTTTTCTCCCAGACATGTTTGTAGTAATGCGTTCTCTAATTCCATAAATGCTTTCGATATATTTGTACTACTTGTCCCTAACAGTGCAATCATCATATGCAAGTTATTGGTGGGGTTGAGGTAGAGAAGCCCATTGGTTTTTGTTCTTGGGTTTCCCTAAGAAAGGATCACGTGATTGGTTCTCGGGTGCCAATGGTTATCGGAAATAGAATCGAAAGAAATTTAGAAAACGGTAAATTGATCGAAGGAAATTTGATAGAAAGGAAATTTGGGTGAAACTTTTTTCAGTTCACACGAAAAATTGTCTTTTAATTCCTTTTTAAAAACGCACTATGCTTTATAGTCAGACAAAATAATGCGTTCAAAAAGAAGCTTGAAGGAAACTTTTAACGTAAAAAATAAAATGGCAGCCGTCACGTGACACTCAAAAAAGCAAAGTCCACTCAAAATTATAACCAAGTGTAGCAATTTATAAACATTTTAAAAGTGATTGACTCACAGTGCAAACCCTATTGAAGCATTAGATGAACCCCTATCTCTACTAAAAACTAGCCACGAACAAATTACACTACAATCATCACGAGACCCAATACAGATTGACCCCCTCATCCCATCTCAAATAATGTTTTCATGCCACAATTGGCAAATGGTGTAAAGGAATCACGGTACGAAGATGATAGATGGCGCATTAGGCAAATGTTATACACTAGGCAATTTTGCACCCTAAAGTGATTTTCTTGTTTATTGACAAGAGATTCATGATACTTTCTTTTCCCAATATTAACTACACAGTGAAAACACACTAAAGACAAAGTATGGTTGGGTTTTCCCGATAAACCTGATCAATATGTAATTCTTAGATACTATTTTCTTTAGACATTCTTTTCATAAAAAAATGATTGAAACAGCTCATTTATGTCTATGTTAAATGTATTTGTAATTTATAATAATAATTCTTTAAAATTAACTAAAATAGAAAATGTAAATTCTTTTTTCGAATCTAAATTTTTTCAATTTTCGTAAATTAATAGACGATAGCAATATTTTTTTTTAAAATTCGAAAGTATTAACTCGCTTGTTTCTGTGACGTTACGGTCATTCAAGCTCATTTCTTTGTGTGTTAAATTGATTTGAGAAAACACTTATTGTTAACACGCTGTACAACTAGGACATGGAAACGGTTTATAACAAAGCTGCTTAGCACCTCAGACCCTCCATCAGGAAACTCCGGGATTGGTTAGATAAAAAAAACTCAGCAATGAAATGCTACTTGAGCAAAAAGGTCGGGTTTACAAGGCCTTCTATTATGACCCTATGTCAAAAGAAAAGACAGCTGCACTGAGAAGCATCCGCGGGAAGTTCCAGTTGTAAATGCGCCAGACGCAAGACTCCTGGGTGAGTTCTAAAAAACGTATGCGATTCGGGGGTTTGCAGACGAAACAGTAAGAGAAAACTTTTACAGCAGACTGAGAGAAATCTATGGCGATAGCACTTCAGGCTATTTGCCTCTCATTGGTGTAGGCTGTTCTAAACTCATCACAGACAAGGAGAACATCTTGGAAAGGTGGACGAATACTCTGATAGTGTATTTTTACGCCCTCCATAAATAATGAGCAGATCATTGAAATACTGCCCGTGTCAAAAAGAAAAGTCACTGGTCACTGTTCCAAATTTAGTCAATATACCGACAGCTCTTTGGCAAATGTCCACTTGCAATATAACTAGCTCCGACATGAATTATATTGAAAGCTATACAGAGGGTGGAGCAGCGCTTACCGATAAGCTATTGCATCTATCCCAGATCCTCTTGCAGATGGAAACTGTATCCATGACCTCAAAGTAACTTCAAGTGTCCACCTGTACAAACACAAATGAAACGGCCAGGCATGCGACAATCACCACAAAATTTTACAGCTGTCCATCGCTGGCTAAATCTTGTCCCGAGCCCTTCTAAACCACCTGAATGCACATCTGGTGCTAGGTTTACTACCCGAAAGTCATTACGGTTTCCGGGAGGAACGAGAAACTATTGATATTGTGTTTGATGCCAGGCAGCTTCAATAGAAATGTCAGGAGCAAAATATAGACCAATATAAAAAATTTGTCGACCTAAATAAGGCTTTTGACAGGATAGAAATCAATGAAGAAGTATGGATCACCTGACAAGTTCACTCACATCCTCTGTCAGCTGCATAATGCCTGATTGTCAAGTGCATGACAACGGTGAGCCATCTCAAGCATTTCCTGCCACAAACGGTGTGATGCAGTGATGTGCCCTAGCTCCAACACTCATCTATATGATTTTTTTCTGCAATGATGTCTGATGCTTTCAAGATTTCAAACATGGGCTTGTTAATACGTTTCTAAACCAATCTATCAGGCTTGAACCTTAGGAGACTTCAAGCTAAATTCAAGTTCAAACATAACACACACAACGAGCGTCTGTATGCGTAAGATTTTTCCCTAAACTCTCCCCCTGAAACCGCCATGCAAAACAGCGTTGATATATTCTCTGAGGAAAGCAAACTGTTTGGCCTCACATTAAAATCAAAGAAGACCGGAGTTATGTTTCAGCCAGGTTTACGTCCACTGGTGACCTACTGATCTCATTGCATTTCTTGGGTGCCACACTTCAGTGGTTTTCACTGTTGGCTTACTGGTGTCAACGACTGTCATGAATGTAAGGCAGTCAGTGGGGTTCACTGTTAATATATTGATATCATTGTATTTCATTGGAGTCATATGATAAGTATTAGAAATACGTTGATAACAGCAAAAATTCTGATCCTGAATGAAACCGCAAATAAATAAAAGTTAATTAAAAGTTCGAATTTTCTTGCGCCGAAGCCAATTTCCACTAATAATGTTTTAACAATCTCCCTTGCTTTACTGAAGCGCCTATCTCTGAGATTCCTTCCTTTTGTGTATTATTATACCGCCATCTTGTTGTAGCCGGAAGTTACCATTAGTATAGTGACAATGGAGATTTTGTTAACGAAATGTTGTTGAGAGAAAAATGAATTATCCGAAACAAAGATTATGATCCTGTACAGTTTCTTCAGCATATATTCCAAAGAAAGAACTATTTCATACAATTATTTTCTTGTAAAATCCATGTTTCCTTCCTTTTGTGTTCTTTTGAATTTTTTTCTCCGCCATCTTGTTGCAGCCGGAAGTTAATTGCAGTCTCAGCTCCGTTGGATGGGACACATAGCCCGTATGGCAGACCACCGGCTCCCGAAACAAATATTCTTTGGAGAACTCACGATAGGCAAGCGCTCCCAAGGAGGCCAAAGAAAGCGTTACAAAGACTCACTGAAAGTGGCACTAAAGGCCTTCAGCATAAACCCTACTCAATGGATGCAGACAGCCCAGGAAAGAGCCAGATGGAGAGCTGATGTCAAGAAGGGGGCTAAATCCCATGAAGCTAATAGAATAAACACAGCTGAGACACGCAGGCTTGTCCGAAAGAGCAACATTAGGTCATCGCCTGAAGCAACTATTCCATGCCCACAGTGTCATAGACTATTCCGTGCAAGGATCGGTCTAACAAGCCACCTAAGAGCTCACCGTAATCCCACCCCCCCATGCCAGCCTCTAACCGGATGATTCGATGGTCCTTGTCGACTTCGACGGACGAACAACAAAAATGATAAGTATTAACCATTGGTGACCTTTTGATCATGATTCATCTTAAAATGTTCTGTGATGAGTTAGTGTAAAAAGATTGAGCCTAATTAGACATCATAATATTAGTCCGAATCTTACACACAAGATGGATGTAACTCTTGAATAAGGCAGACCATTGGTGACCTGCATATTATGACAAAGTTTTCTTTTCGTTGGGGATGGGCAAATGTGGAAAATTTAATTTACATTAGAAATCAGCAATAGGTCAAATTCAAGATGCAAGATAGAAGAAAGTTAGGGCGTGGTGAGAGTCCTGTTGATGTAAAAAAAATGTATATTCATGCGGGGTCTGTAAGGGTTCAAAGATTCAGCTCATTGATCAATTTGGAGGCAAGTTTTCTTAGTTTAAAAAAATGACTAAGATAATTTATTACCATGGAATCAATTGGAATAACAAGCTTTTCATTTACAATGCATCCTTACAAGGGTAAGGATCGAGGACAAGTGGAAGGTCATTTTAAAAGATTAATCCAATTAGAATGAGAGCTAGGAATAGTATACATACGTTGGTTAAGCATATTTAACTATACATAAATATCTGGTAAATAATTAATTTTCTAGTTAATGTAACCCTTAACAAGATGTAAATGGATATTTTAAAATAGCATGTTAATAGTTTAAAAAGCAAGCTTTTGCTAAAATTAATATCAAATGCATTTTAAATACAAAAACAATAAATTAATATAACTATAGAAGTCTCAAGATATATCAAAATATTAAAATTAACTAAATCATATTTAATGCTCTCCCTTGGAGGGAACAAATAAGTTAACATGTACGCACTTAAAAAAATAAATATATAAAAATAGTAGAGGTATTATAGTACATGCTAGTTGATGAAAGCCGCAGCCAACGGCGATGTCTGAGAGGAATTCATGAGTCAAGTAGAAAGGACCAATCCATGAAAAACGCAGTATTGAATATGAGTTTTGATGGAGACAACAAGTAATAAGTCGAATGATCCATTTCTAGGAAAAGCTACGTACAACTGACCGCAGCTGAAAACTGTTATTCGTAGATGACCGCACAGCTTTTCAAACGTTAGTCATTGGGACTTGTTGATAGTCATGGAGAAAGCAAGTATGAAGGTAAATTGTGTGCGTTTAGATTTAAAAGAGAGATTTGTATCGGAAGGAAGAAGATAGATTATAGATAGAAAGAACGTTTTAGAATGTTGTATAGCGATCAGTTTGCACTTAATAATATCTGTAAGAATTGGGTGACGATCAGTTTTGTTCCATTGCAAAATACTTTTAATAGAATAATACTGCGTAAGAGCATAACTGCGAATCTCATCTTCAGATAAAGGATATTTGGAGGCATGCCACGTCATTTGATCATTAGGATCATCAATTACTACTGTATCTACACTAAGACAAGGGGCTTTATCACCCTGCATAAGAGTAAGATCTGTGTTGTTTATATGAAAGGAATCGTCGTTTGTGACGCTCAATATTGATCTGAAAGCAATTTATTGGGAAGGCACAGTCGATAACTTAATATCATCATAATGTTGAGCCACTTGATGTGGTGGTAAACATTGATGAGGTAGTTCTGCCGTGTATCCAGTTTTACCTTCCCCAACTTAAGGAAGCATTTGAAGAAATTGAGTTTCAATTTCTAGATTTATCATAGGTTTTGCGAGTTTAAAGCTTTCCATATCGTTCCACAGCCTGGGCTTGTAGATGCAAGAGTCAACTGTGAGGGCTCATGAATCACGGAAAATAACTGGAAGTGTTTGGCGGAAAACTCCACCGAGAAGAATAGATTTATTACCTAAAGGAGCATTTTTCTGAGTAAGATTAAGATCTAGCTATACTCTGTCGGCAGCTTGAAATCCATAACAATGTGTCATTTGCGCTTCATCTCAGATGATAATTTTTGCTTCAAGTATTTTATTGACACACATTGTATTTGGCTTGACGTTGCAAATTGATGTTGGATTTATTTGAAGATTTATTTTGAACACGGAATGTGCAGTACGCCCGCCAGGTGGCACCGTAGATGCGATTCCAGTTGAAGCAACCGCTCTTTTGCCGATTCTCCTTTACTCCTCACTGTATGAATGAGGTTTGTATACAAAGGTCTAGCCGTCAAGAATGAAACGTTACTTTCAATGAACATGCGGATTGTATATTGCCTGCAGTTTTGCTTGTATGACTAACCGCTGGTTGTCGTTGAGTTGTTGTGTGCAATCTGCAGGTTTTTTTGATCTTGCAGAATGTAAAAACAGGGTGGAGAAGGGCTGATATGAATTCAGTGAGTGTAAAATTAAAATGTTGAAGGCCCATACAATAGCTCTTGAGTATTTCATTTATTTTCGAGTGCAAATACGTCGGGGCAGTGTCAGGAAATTTAGTAAAGATGTCTTTCCACAATGGCAGTTTATGTTTTATCACAGGTCCGGAACAATGACAGGTTCCCAAAATGAACATAATAAAGCAGTATTAAGAGGGTGCGTAACTGGTAGCATTCAGAGTCTAGAATAGAGACGACTATCATTTCACCTATAGTTTAACCATTTGGAGTCGTTGCTTCTACACGCTAGTCTTTACATTAAAATTATAATATTGTGGAATGTCTATATAGTGGAGTGATCATGAATGAGTATCCATCTTATTCAGCTAAAAAAATGCTCGTTGCCTATGTATTTAAGGTTTGTTTTACAAGACCTTCATGACACAGGATAAGTTTTGTTCAGAAAATCCATAGGTAATCGAATAATTATATGAGATGTGTCTGACATACTGTATTCACTAAGATGACATATATCTTTTGGAGCACTAAATTCCATTTAAGACATTCGTGATTTCATCCTCAACTAAGTCATCGTTAGGACGTTCTTGCTTTAAGAAAACTAAAGCATGTTCATAGAGGACATAATGCAATTTAGAAAGGTATTTTATGAGCATGAGAGAGGCCACCATTCTGAAATTCAATGACATACAAATAAGCAATAACAACACAAGAAACATGTTTTCTTAGAATGTCTCTTAGTAATTCCTGCAGCTTAATCCAAAAGACCCATACTGCATTATAAAGGTCTGTGCACCGGAATTTGAGTGTCAGACATTGCTTGTATAATTTCCTTCCAAGAAGTATTACATGTGAAAGTGATAAAAAAATCATGCGTTAAGAATTTATGTGATACAGCCAAGTCAATCTGATATATTATTTTTTGTGCATGTATTTGAGACTACGTAGAAATGTGGAGGCTAATATGATCAAATTGCCGACACATTCTTTGTTATTTTCAGTTTTTGCTTAAGGCGCGTGTAATAGACCCCTGTATTGTTCCACGCGCACATCGTTTTGATGTAATCTGAAATAGTTGAGACATGCGCTGTCTGTTTTAACTTACGCATCTACGATTTACTTTGTGATTAGGTTTCCGAAGGAAAGCAAAACACTAAATATATTCCTCTTTAATAATATGTACGCAAAGAATTTATAATTGAGTAGCCTGATTCGCTTGGTGATTCCTTTTCTCCGAAAATTGTGTAAATATTTGTGTCAACCAACGTCCGGGCTATGACATACAAGTGGGTAAGCAACAGGATCGCTATTTATATTAGAGTCGAAATAAGCTTAGAGGAAGTGACTTTTTTTATATGCGCAGATGTCCCTTTTGGCAGGGGGTTCACCCAAATCTCTCATGAAAATGTCCGCAACATCACTGTGACCATGGCGGTACATCGAATCGTTTTAGATGCAGCCCAGGATTTTGCTTGAAAATCATTCGTACAAATGCTGTTGGATTGGCCTGAGTGATTTTATGCGTGTGTTTACATGGTTTTTTCGAAGTGTTTGGTGATACTGAGCATGGAATCTAGCTGGATACGTAAATGTTCGCTGTGTGCAGAGTTTGCGTCGTTTTGTAAGCGTACTAATTGCTTGTGCTGTGTCCAAAACGTACAACTGCTCATATCCTGGGCGAGGTAGAAATTTTAGTGTATAGTCGAGAGATTTTGTTATAAATTTGTCCACGTATTTTAAAATTGTGTTGTCCGTTCCACAAGGTTGTGTAATATGTGCACCGATGGAAGCATACGCCAGACAATATTTTTATTCTTGAATGTGTTCGCACTAATTTGTAGCTTCTGAAGTTTGCTGGGTAATAAGTTGTTGTAAAGACACAAGTGGCCCAAGCCAAGTAGGTAAAGCTACTTACCCGTCGTAGCAGCATCTTGATTACTTGCTGGGTGTATTACGCTCATGAGACCAGTATAGCGCATTACAGTGTTTGCACTACTGGCATGGACTCCCAATGTTGTATTCTTGGGCGAGAAGACAGAAAGTAGGTGAAAAAGTACCTGAGGCAACGGAAGCAGATTGTGTGCATGTCTCTTGAGACTGCGTTGGTTTGGAGATGTCACTTTGCAGATCTGCAAGAGTTGTGAATGACTTTTATTGTGCATAGTACAAAACAACCTGTGTACTGAATTTTATTATTGTATTTTGGCACGCATTTAGCTGTGGGGAAAAATTATGTGCCTTGTTTTTCTTGTCTTTAGCAAGATGGGTTCGCGTTTGAGAAAGTTTTGTAGCAGGAATCGCACTGGAATAAGGTGCTACTGGAGTAAGAGTCAGGTCATATGTCAACGGGTGACATTTTATGTGTCCCTCAATATAGTTCTGAGATGTTAAACGTTGATTGCAAAGGTTACGCTGAAAAAACGTGTCGTGGCAGTCAATTTTCTTGTGTTTGGCAAGAGAGGTTCTCTTTTGAAAAGTTTTGTAGCATGAATCACACTGGAATAAGGTGTTATTGTTCATTTCATAATTTCTTGTGTTATTTTACAAGCCAACGAGTCTTGTAGCAAATGTTTCTTTAGGAACTAAAGTACTGCATTATTAACACCATAAAATAAACCATTCTCTATACCAAATTGATGCGTCAAAAATACTCAGCATATGAAAAAATAATAAAAATAATAATCGCAGCTTCTAATTCCCTTATTAGTAAACAGCCAAATATATTTATCATTATTCAGAGACATTGCCATTGATATACAGTGATACATGTAAGTCAAATGTATATTATATCATCATTAAGAGACATTATCATTGATATACTGTAACCCAATGTAGTTCAAAAATAGATCATCTTTCAGAGACAATGCTATTTAAATTTAGTGATTAATTGCAGGTGTAGCATAGATCATCATTCAACGTAACCTATTGTCACGGTCAGATCACGTGATGTCTTTGTTTCTAATTTTAATGGTGTTCGAGTAAGTGATAGTGTTGTTCATTTGCTTAATTTCTCTTATATCCAACCATTTTTAGTTAAATATTTGTTACGAATAAGCTATGACGTATGATGTTGGTGGCGTGTTGAAACAAACCACTTGATGTAAAGTGGTGCGTAATTATTGTTGTGAGTGACAAGAAGACATTTGTTTTACTGAATGAGTTATTATTTTGATGAGTTGAGTTCATCTTTGTATTGAGGACAGGAGATAATTTTTATTTTCTTCCAGGAACTCCATATATCACATGTTAGTAATTTTTTTGGACCGTGTTTCACTCAGTATATAGATACTTTTTTTTTTAAAAATTGATTAGCTCACACCGTCTTGTGATTTTTTGACTTGATACTAGTTTACTACAAATCAAACTTGTAGGGTTTAGGAGAAAGTATTGACATTAGTTTACTACAAATCAACCTTGTAGGGTTTAGGAGAAAGTATTGACATTAGTTTACTACAAATCAAACTTGTAGGGTTTAGGAGAAAGTATTGACATTAGTTTACTACAAATCAACCTTGTAGGGTTTAGGAGAAAGTATTGACATTAGTTTACTACAAATCAAACTTGTAGGGTTTAGGAGAAAGTATTGACATTAGTTTACTACAAATCAACCTTGTAGGGTTCAGTAGAGAGTCTATACAATAGTTTACTACACATCAGCCTTGTAGGGTTTAGGAGAAAGTATTAACACTACATCAGCCTTGTAGGGTTAGTAGAAAGTCTATACAATAGTTTACTACACATCAGCCTTGTAAGGTTTAGGAGAAAGCATCAACACTACATCAGCCTTGTAGGGTTCAGTAGAGAGTCTATAAAATAGTTTACTACACATCAGCCTTGTAGGATTTAGGAGAAAGTATTGACACTACATCAGCCTTGTAGGGTTCCTTAGAGAGTCTATACAATAGTCTACTACACACCAGCCTTGTAGGGGCTAGAAGAAAGCAACAGGGTTCTAGATTCTGAAATTTTGTTTCAGTGGTAGTACGGAGGGGACCTAACCACTAGACAAACAACTATCCGCCACATTCAGGAAACGTCAAAACAGTCCGAGGGCCATGTCTGTATATCAACCTTAACCATACGGAGCAGCGGAGAGTGTCATAGTAAGCATATCATCCTATAACATTCTGCACAGCTAAGATTTGTTTCTGCAGCCACCATTATGGGTATGGGGTCTCTACTTTTATATTCCATGCTTGTGTGTAGGTATCTCTACATTTAGTTCTGTCATTGTATGTAGGTGTCTCTACTTTTATATTCTGTCATTGTGTGTAGTGGTCTCTACTTATATATTCTAACATTGTGTGTATGGGTCTTAACTTGTATAGTCTATCTTTTCGATTTAGTCAACTCATGGCAGCATGCTAGAAACACTAGGCTGGTCACCATTGGAGAAACGACGACGACAATCCAGGCTCTCCATGATGTACAAGATAAATAATGGGCTGGTCCACTGTTCCAGTATTAAACAGAAACTCGTCCCTCTCCCCCATAGACAGCGACGAGGCCATGACAGGCAATTCAGGCTC
>CAXITT010001972.1:0-26326 GCA_964033795.1 Lymnaea stagnalis
ATCTTCTGCTACTGTATTAATCAGCCTTAGTCTTATATGCCATTGAATATGAAATAGATATCTTCCGCTACTGTATTAATTCAGTCTTAGTCTGATAGGCCATTGAATATGAAATAGTTATCTTCCGCTACTGTATTAATTCAGCCTTAGTCTTATAGGCCATTGAATATGAAATAGTTATCTTCCGCTACTGTATTAATTCAGCCTTAGTCTTATAGGCCATTGAATATGAAATAGTTATCTTCCGCTACTGTATTAATTCAGCCTTAGTCTTATGCTGTTGATTGGTCTTTGAGGCAGTGACCAAGGAAGGTCACCTCTATTTTTTTTTTATATTCTAGTTCTAGCTGTCTTCAGGGTCACATGTTGTCTTGGCAGATCCTTTTTCTATTCTAGCTGTCTTCGAAGTCACATGTTGTCTTGGCAGATCCTTTTTCTATTCTAGCTGTCTGGGGGGTAACATGATGTCTTGGCAGATCCTTTTTCAATTCTAGCTGTCTTTGAAGACACATGTTGTCTTGGCAGATCTGTTTTCTATTCTAGCTGTCTTCGAGGTCACATGTTGTCTTGGCAGATCCTTTTTCTATTCTAGCTGTCTTCGAAGTCACATGTTGTCTTGGCAGATCCTTTTTCTATTCTAGCTGTCTGGGGGGTAACATGATGTCTTGGCAGATCCTTTTTCAATTCTAGCTGTCTTTGAAGACACATGTTGTCTTGGCAGATCCGTTTTCTATTCTAGCTGTCTTCGAGGTCACATGTTGTCTTGGCAGATCCTTTTTCTATTCTAGCTTTCTTCGAGGTCACATGTTGTCTTGGCAGATCCTTTTTCTATTCTAGCTGTCTTTTAGGTCACATGGTTTCTTGGCAGATCCTGTTTCTATTCTAGATGTCTTCGAAGTCACATGTTGTCTTGGCAGATCCTTTTTCTATTCTAGCTGTCTTTTAGGTCACATGGTTTCTTGGCAGATCCTGTTTATATTCTAGATGTCTTCGAAGTCACATGTTGTCTTGGCAGATCCTTTTTCTATTCTAGCTGTCTCGCGGGGTCACATGCTGTCCTCGCAGATCCTGTTTCTATTCTAGCTTTTTTTGGGGTCACATGTTGTCTTTCAGATCCTTTTTCTATTCTATGTGTCTTCGGGGGGGGGGGGGGCACATGGTTTCTTGGCAGATCCTTTTTCTTTTTTATTTTAATAAGACACGAACGAATATATTTTAAAGCTTTATTGCAGTCCAACACTTTTTCTATTCTAGCTGTCTTCGGGGACATATGCTGTCTTGGCAGATCCTTTTTCTATTGTTCTGCACCAAGTATTTAGTTCCATTATATATTTAAATGGTATTGTGTTCCCAAGGACGGCTTAGCGTCGAGCCATCCTGGCAAGTCATCCTGATGGTCTTCATCACTCTGATACATATGNAGATAGATAGATAGATAGATAGATAGATAGATAGATAGATAGATAGATAGATAGATAGATAGATAGATAGATAGATAGATAGATAGATAGATAGATAGATAGATAGATAGATAGATAGATAGATAGAGTGGCGTAGCGAGGGTGTTTGGCGCCCGGGGACAAGATTCGAGCCCGGGGACAAGATCCATTTTTAGCGCCCCTTTTTCTTTTTTTCAACTCTCAAACCCATTATTTTCATCAATAAAAATAAAATAATATCAAAGCACATTTTGGCACCCGGGGACATCTGTCCCCCCTGCCCCCACCACGCTACGCCTCTGGATAGATAGACGGACGGACGGTCGGTCTGTCGGACGGATGGATGGATGGAAGGACAGACAGACAGAACGCTTCCATGAATAGTTACACAAAAGGTATCTTTTATTCGGTAAACTATATCTATAACTATATAAAAATTAATGTATGTACGTATGTCCCGTATGCGCTCCTATACCATTCACCCGATTGCGATAAAACTTTTGTGAGTTGATGTACACACGCCCGAAAAATTTTCTAAATTGTTACACATATTTTACAATAATCCGTTTTGGCCTGGTGCCCTAAATTTTCATTTTTTTTTCTTTTATGAGCTAAGTATAATTTCCGTATGTTTTCCTATAACATTCATCCGATTGCGATAAAACATTGGTAAGTTGTTGAGCGCCCGCTTGCAAAGTTTTCTGAATTATGTTTTCCATTTTGAGATATTCCGGGAGCCCTAAATTATCTTTTTCTTATATGAGCTATAGAAATATAATTTCAAACAGAGTTATTGCATGGGTGGATGGAACTGAATCAAATACAAGCGACATTTCCGTTTGTTTGTGACATAATAAGTAGGTTTCTGAATTAGTAGAACGATTTTACAATTTTGCCGGGTTTTTTTAATATGTGACCTATATAAAAATATAATTTCAAACAGAACTACTGAATGGATGAATCAATCGCTAAAATTGTGTTGACTAAATTAAAAAAAAACATGTTTCTCACGTGCACAGAGGTATGTTGCCAGCTCACGTGCACAGAGGTATGTTGCCTGTTCACGCTTCGAAAAACGTTCTTATTTATTTGTGTACGGACCAGACGGAAAAAAAAATTATTATAAAAAATTACTTGAAAAACGTTATTAAAACACAAACATTTTTTTTTTTTTTTTTGTTGGCATTGCAACGCATGCTGGGTTCTCGCTAGTACGTAAGATTACTGCACTGATCACTTCAGATGCGCCCATGGATGTGTTCGCACACATACCTGTGAAAGTGTTCACGGACGGCTCTTCCAACTTGAGAGAAAGAACTGCTGGGTACGGTGCGCTCGTACTGTACCCAGCAGGAGGACCACCAACAGAAGAGCTCTCGGGACGCTGTAGAACTGCAGCATCAAATTTCGATGCAGAGCTTATGGCTATACACAGGGCCTTGGAGAGAACACATGAAACACTGAAGGGGGCGGAGCTTGCGGGTCTCGATGTAGTCGTCCACTCGGACTCAAGATCTGCTCTCGAGATCTTGGGAAAGAGACAGTGTACCACAAACTTGGTGGACGTCATCGTTGATGACGTGTGTGAAATTGGTGAACTAGGGGGCAAGGTGACAATGCAGTGGCAATGAGAGAGCAGACACTCTGGCGAAAATCGGGGCTGCCCAGCCTCAGCCAGAAGTACCAATAACTTACTTGGGAATTAAAAACTGGCTGGCGGACCATTTCTGGACGAAGTGGTACAGGCAATGGGCTGACACCACGACCGCCAGAGGAGTCTTTTCAAACCTGCCCACTCCTAGCAAACAAAACCCATGGTGGTGGTAAGGCCTCAGACAGCAGAGCTTAGTGACGCAGATGCGCACCGAGCACTGCCCCATTAGCACATACTTCTGGAGGCTGGATAACAACAGGGATCCTACCTGCGGGCACTGCAACCTGGACCCGGAGACTCTGGAGCATCTGTTGACCGAATGGCCCTCACTAGATCTCCAGGGGGAAGCCAGGGCGGTTTGAGGAATCCTTTGTGAGGAAAATGTTGTACGGCTCAGCTGAGCAGATGGAGATGATAGCCAATTTACTAGCCGGGGTCATAAGAGAGTAATCTCAGACCTTCACCAGAATATGTGTGTTAGTTAGATGCGCCTCGGAATGTGGCTCGGTTATCAAACGAGTTAGTCATGCGGGAGTTGTCGTTGTTGCGATCCTGCAGAGTTACGGTTATTACTTTAATGAGTGGAAGACCAAGTCGTCTGTGGTCGTCTCCCAACAGCTGAACTCAAGCACTTGTGAGATGGAATTAGCTTGTCGGCGGAACTAGAACGCCTGTTAGACTGAACTTTGCAGGTTTGATGGACACAATTATATTCGGCTTTTGGAGTGTGTGTGTTTTTTTTTTCTAATGGTTTGGCCGTTAGTATAAGATAATAAGTAATCGTATAATTCAAAATATGTTCAATACGGTTAAGTTGACATTCAAAGAAAAGTTTTAAATCGAATTAGTGAAGCTCTAGCAGACTATATGGCGAGGCATAACTTAAGCTTTAAACAGCTGCCAAAGGCCTCCTTCCCGTGACGTCACAATCCTGCGCTAAGGCGTTCTACTATACTGGGTCATGCCCCGAGTTGTGAATGAACGCAAGGGAACGACGTTCCTACAAGACTGGAACTGTACTTTTTTTTTGTAAATGTATATATATATATTTTAGGCTAATTTGGAGAGATAACACCCTGACGTCATTTGGTTCCGATATGGTCAAAACCCTGGCTCCAATAGGGTCAAATCCCTGGTTCCAAATAGTCAAAACCCTGGTTTCGATAGGGACAAAACCCAGGTTAGGGATAGGTTTAGGGTTCAGGTTAGGTTTAGGAATAGATTTAGGGTTCAGGTTGGGTTTAAAGATACATTTAGGACATAAGTATGCGGGTCGCGGCCAATGTTCCCTTTAAGCTGCGCGGCTGCGGGGCCGCGCAGCTATCTCACAGATGCGGCACGGCAGTTTTGAGTATCCGCGCAACAAATTTCCATGTAACTGTTTGTTTGTGTTTGTGGGCTATAAAATTTTGCATACAAAAAATTGATGCTGTAAAACTATGCACACAACTATATGATTTTGCACACGAACCAAAAAACCTAAGAGGGAACATTGGTCGCGGCAACCAAGATTGCGGCCACGGTGATATCTCTATAAATTTACCTTTTTTTTTATTTTGGGAGTTGAAAGGAAGATCTTGGATCAGATCCACATTTTTGTGGCGAATTACTTGTAAAAAGCAAAGCATTTCTTCGTATTTTTGGAGGGGGGTGGGGGTAGGGAGTGTAATGTTAAACCATGATTTAATTTAAAAGGTAACCACTTTTTCCCCCTACCCTTATATTGAAATACAAATATGTTCATTAATAATTGTAACTTTTATCCTATGCTTGTGAATCTTCTATCTTCTATATCTTAAGGGGCCCACGATCAATTTATTGATCATTTTGGCTCCTATGCATGTAGATGGGATTTGCAATGTTTATGTTCCTGGTGTTGATGATGAAATTTCACTGATTTACAGTGCCACTTTGTGAGGGAATCATGCACTAGGGGGTTGAAGGCTTGAGGCAATAGACACAAATGTGTCTAGTGTTGTCGCCTCAATCTTTTGAAAGATTGTTCCAGCTCCTATGCTGGCTTCTTGCTGGTATGAGCCTGAATTGCCTGTCATGGCCTCGTCGCTGTCTTTGGAGTAGAGGGACGAGTTTCTGTTTAATACTGATAAACTCGATGACATTCTTATGAAGTGTCCAAATTCGTTCCACGACTCTTCCTTGGGTTAGCCATCTTACATCACTGTGCAAAAGATAAATCACAATGTCTCGCAATGATTCATGTTTGTACGCTTAAACAGACGATGCTGGCATGATTTATAAGTGTTGCCATGTCTGTTACTATCGCTTAAATCAGAGTCACGCTCGGTTTTTGAACATATAATTGACTGATAATTGATTCAGTGATATATTATACATTTTGGATGATGAACCACCTTAAAGTGACTGGCTAGACCTTTGTCCCTTCCTGTCATAGACAGGGCACCTCTCGAATCGGAAGGCCTACAAAGGGTAGCTAATATGAAATACATTTTCCACAATCTAATTTGTTGTTTTTTTTGTTGTTGTTGTATTTTCATTTTTTTTTTTTTTTGGTTGTGTGTTTGGGGGGACGGACATTATAACATTTTTTTATGTGATCACTCGGGGCGTGGGGTAAAAAATGAAAGGGAAGCCAATGCATCTATTTTGTTAGCTCCAACATATTTTAATTACGCCGCAAATACGTTATACATAGAATCACGTACATTGGTCTTGTTATTAAATTCGTCCGATGCTAACTATTACCATTGTCATTGGGATATCAAGCGATTGTCAACACAAAACAACAGTAGGATGACTTTTTAAAAGTAAAAAATAATCAAATATTGATTTCACAGATCTTTAGGTTAAAATTGGCTTCTTTGGATGTATTAGTGTCAGAAATTCAGGATAATTATTAAACATACGTTCATTCTGCCGAGCCCACCCCCCCCCCCCAACCGCTATAGGCACGCAACAGTATGCAAAATATTCAAAAACAACAACCTCCTCCTCCCCCTACAGTGCGTAATTAATAAATTAATATATGGAAAAAATAATCAAATATTGATTTCACAGCACTTTAGGTTAAAATTGGCTTCTTTGGATGTATTAGTGTCAGAAATTCAGGAGAATTATTAAACATACGTTCATTCTGCCGAGCCCACCCCCCCCCCCAACCGCTATAGGCACGCAACAGTATGCAAAATATTCAAAAACAACAACCTCCTCCTCCCCCTACAGTGCGTAATTAATAAATTAATATATGGATGGACTTATATATCATACTGATTTTAGAAATTTAAATTCATTGACTCTGTGCATGCTCTTCATTATAGTTTTATTTCCTGGCATTACGCACTGTAAAAATACCGGCGGACATCAGCAACCCCCAGGTGGGCGGGGGTATGCAAAAGGTAACGTTGTTGTGTAGACCCACTTTTTTGTTTTGCGCCCCCTGTTAACTGAGCCTCTTCCCATAACCCCATAACTCACCCCACCCCCCCAAACCCAAGGCACGGATCGATTTCTTAAAATAGAGAACAAATAAAAAAAAAATTGATGTAGAGCAAATCATGTCCCAAGTGTATTGTGCAATGGACATGGTTTCTGTGAGACAACGCCGTGTTTTACCCTGAGAGTAGCATATGCCATGCCATTCTGGAAACAAATTCCGTCGTAAACAGGGTAAACGCAGACCTTTTGCTTTGCTATACAGTTTGCTACCGCTCAGTGTTTCTAAAATCATGGGGTTTTCAAAATATTCGCTACGAGACTGAGGGTTGTGAATGAACCGTGGCTTTCGTGTGTACATTTTGCCAATGCATGTGAAAGCAAGATGATAGAAATGATGAACATGCACATAATATTCACATGATATACTAATATTTTCGTTGGATGTTAATACAATAGTACCACGTTCGTGAAAAGTTGTAGGCTAGATCAACTATATGAATAATGTTGAAATACAATAAAATATCGCTTAGCATTCAAAATTGATCTGTGGTTATTATACACGTTAAACACATGATGCATGCGCTTTCTGTTTGTTTTCTAACTTGTCATTTTCAAATTCAAAGGCCGGCACACAACTTGTTTAAGTTTAAATCATGACACTTAATAATCTGGATATAACATACATTTGAAATATTTAATTTTGAACAAAATATTTTTTAACATTCTCATGAAACTACTGTTACAAATAAACATAATAATTTACATTTTAAAAAAAAATGGAGACAAAGAAGGCTCGCTCCCCATCTGGGAGTTGATCACAAAATATAACATCGCCTAGTGTCTACTACTCTACCACAAGACCACACAAGATGAAATTATCTTTTTGCCGCGGTGTACGCAGGCACGGGTCCATATGGTTTTGCTAGGTACACCGCCGCGGTGTACGCAGGCACGTCGTTTTTTAAGTACCGCTACACCTGCTAAGTAAAATTTGGGAGCAGGGCATTAAATTATAGATAAATAACAAGAGAGAAAGAGAGAGAGAGATACATTTATTCATTCAAAGAACCGCATGTGATTTCTGAACCGCAAGTTGCAGACCACTGGTCTATGTAATGGTAATTCATAAGCTAATCCAAGGACGCGCAAACTGATCAACCTATTTCGTGATAATAATAAATTATAAAGATGAGAATTGAGAGACGGCAATCTCAATCCAGGTTAGAGTTAGAGGTAGAGTAGAATAGAAGGAAGTAAGAGCAATTTAATTCCTTTCACCTTAACTCTCTGCAGTCTGACGTTTTTTTCACATTTCTTAAAAATCTTAATGTGATTTTTTAAAATAATTAATTAACTGATCTGAAATAGCTCTGATCTGATCAGTTAAATATATTAACTTGTTCATCTTTGACTCAGCTATCATAAGATATTTTTTGTATATTTTATTTTCTTAGTTATAAAAATAATTGAAACATTATTGGAGAATTATTTTTTTTCATTTTATGCAAAAATTTGACCAAATCTTTACACAGTATGAAGGAAAAAAAAATCCTTGTTATAAAAGATTTAAAATTTATTTAAATAAAATACTTCATCAACTTATACAATTCATAGTCAAACATGACAAAAATTCTTTGAACAATCAAAAAGTTGTCAACATTTTAGCAAAACCTATATTTTGTCTTTTTTTCCTAAAAAATGCACTATAATTTTTCTTTTAATGAAAATTATGTTTTGTATGTAATATATTTTAAAAAATGGGTCTCATAGCTTATAGATTTGTATATTAAATATATTTCTTAATAATTCTTGAGTAAAAGATGACTAAGTAAAATTTGATGAATATATAAATAACTCAAAACAAGAGTCAATTTTTTTTTTTTTAAATTTTAAATAGCGGTATTCGCTGATGTTAAAGTTAAAAAAAATTAAAATGTATCAGTACAATAATGCTAATTTTGATATTAATGTCAAATACAATCCATTCCTCACTAATGTGATCTATTTTTTCCCATGTACCGGCATTTTTATATATCTTTGTTATAATCCTCACATAACACAGGCTGATAAACTACAGTATTCCTTAATTATATTTATGGACTCTGAACAAATATTATTTCTTAAAACAGTCTGCAGTTTTATTATAATAATTATATTTGATAAATAAGAGCTTGTCCTGGACTTGATTTCTACATAAGATTAGGTAAGATTTTTCACCACAGAATATTCACTCAATAAAGAACCTGTGGAAAAAAAAAATTTGATTGATTCATAAATAAATTAACACTAATGGTATCAGTAATGGTATGCTATCAGTAAGGGAAAATACCATTAATCCTAGTCCAAGTGCCTAAATTAGTATAAAAGTAAACCATTGTACATAGAAAATACATTATAACATATGTTATAACAATATTGTGAGTTTATTCTTTATGCATTTTGCTACCAAGTGATTAGATTAAAACTTACCACCACTTGTTTTTAGGGTAAAATCTTCAAAGATATTCATCCAGTAACTCTGTAACTCAGTAAAAGGGTGGAGTCCAGGCTTAATATTTAGGATCAATAAGGAATAAGGGCTTCTTGATCCAATATCTGCATTTTTGTCTCTCTCTCCTCCTTCCCAATAGAGTTAGAGAGCTTTTAATAAAAACATAAATGTTTTTTTTTTTATTCTGCCGACAGTAGTCTCTACTAATACTAGTGACTAGCGATAATGATAATTAAATTTAAACACATTTCTACTATGCAATATTAGAAAATTTAGAAGATTATTCTTGGCTGTAACATATTTTAAAGAAATATATTTAGTTAATAACTCAGAAGTCCTTAACTTTAAATTTATTTAATTACGCAAGTTCCAATCGACCGAAATTTTCCGCTATTTTTTTAAAATATTTATTTCGCATAGCGACGCTATTTATTTATTATATAATTATTGAAACTCAATATAATTCAAATAGAATATATCAATGTAAGTATAAATGGATAATATATACTTCAGCCAATTAAAATTATAAAATTATCACTTTATTGTTTTATTATTAATTTTAAAGTCGGGAAATGATAATTAAAATTAAGCTTACTTGTTTACGATAGCATTAGTCGGTACTTTTATATGCAAATCGTGATAAATTTCATGATTAGAGTCTCCATTTGGATACATTGCTTTAGACAAACAAATAACTCCTTGATAAATCGGGAAATTAAAATCATTTGACAATATTCATACTACTATTTAATTTTTTTTGTGAGACTTATATTTTTTGTTTTTTTGGAAATCTGCGAAGCTTTCAAGGGATACTCCGCGCTGAATAAGTTTCCAAAAATATTTTTTTTAAATAGTAATTTCAAATTTTGTAATAATTTTAATTTTTTTACAAA
Organism: Lymnaea stagnalis; assembly: GCA_964033795.1. Lineage (NCBI taxonomy): Eukaryota > Metazoa > Mollusca > Gastropoda > Lymnaeidae > Lymnaea > Lymnaea stagnalis. Next base: position 9,892 of record CAXITT010001972.1, read on the forward strand.
TTTTTAAACCAATGAAACAAATTATTAAAATATAATAAATACTTTTTTTCAATAAAAAAAAAAGTTAAAAAATAAATAACCCACCCACAAAATCTATGGTACTTATATGTACCATTTCTCTATAGTCGGACTGCAGAGAGTTAATGCGATTTTTAAAATTTCAGTGTTACATGCAGAATTTGTCTCAAAATTTGAATGCAACAAATAGCCCATAGCAATTTAATTCCTTTCACATTAATGCGATTTTTTAAATTTCAGTGTTACATGCAGAATTTGTCTCAAAATTTGAATACAACAAATAGCCCAAATGGGCTATATGTTTTATCACAATATCTTTATTTTAAAACTATTGTCCCATTACTTTTATTTTGGTAAAAGTGCAGTTCAGGTGCGTATATTATTTCTGTTTGAATCTCTTATTTTCCCGTGTAAACTTATGTTAATTCTTTATATAAAAAGTATTTTAAAAGTTATATACCATCTTTTTATTGGAATACAACAACAATTTAACAATTTAACAAATTTTACGAGATAAAAAAAGTACATTTTTATGAATCTTTCGTGTTTTACGGAGCCATTGTGGTAAATCTGTCTGGGGCTGCATTCAGAAAAAAACATCTGCTACGTCCTTTTAGTTCACATTGTTATTAAAGGAAATGTCAACAACAAAACAACAACACTATAGTAAAAATAATAATAATTAATTTGTCTCCTATTAAAAACAAGTAAAATAACTTATGTAAACCTTTCATTTTTCCCGTTTTCCGATGGCACCCGGAAGGCACATGATGGGATCCCAAACCCGATGTGATTCCGATAGAATCCTGGTCAAGGTGGGATCCCGATCCCGGTAAGATACCGATCCCAGTGAGATCCGTTTCCGGTGTTATCCCAAACTTAATGAGATCCCAATCCGGTGGGATCCCGTTTCGGTGAGATTCTGATCCCGATAGGATTTTGATTCTAGTGAGATCCTGATCCCGGTGGGATCCTGATCCAGTGGGTTACCGATCCTGGCGGGATACCGGTTACGGTGAGATCCCGTTTCGGGTGAGATCCCGTTTCGGGTGATATGCAGATCCCGGTAATTATGGGGAGCTCACATACTTGACATACGAACCCAGCTTACAAGCCACATTGCAATTGTTACGAGCGCCTTAGGAGAAATTCCAGTTGTATTAACGTTATTTGTTGCCCCACAAGGTGCGCATATAAACCAAATGCTGCACCATTAAAAATGCCTGTTGCATGAACAATTTTAGTTATTGTTTCTTGGTCGTCCTGCCATTTTAAACAAAATGATCCTACAACCAGCAATACCGCAAAGCCAAAACGAGTCAGTCTTATAATATAATAAAATAATCACTAGCCCTCACTTTACTCAGCGCAAATCAGTCACCAGTAATAAGCGCATTTGCATACGAAAAAAGAGGAGGGGTGCTCAAATTAGAGCTGACCAATCACGGACAGCGTATTAGCAGCCTTCAGGGTGATCAGCTTCACACCAGGTCCAGGACAATGATGACGTGGGTGTCCACTGCTTAGTCAGTGATCCACTTCTAATCTCCCCCACCCCCCCTCCCCCAACCCGACTTCAAAGGACAACCCCTATATTCCGAGCTCTCTGAGAGGGAAAAAAAAGAAAGGGGGGGGGAGGGGGGCTTGTGCATAATGAAAAATCTAGTATTTCATTCTTTTTTGTGAACATGCTTAGTTTGAAAATTTCGTTTAGCATACTAACTTATAGGTGGCTAAAAATCTGGCATAGCGTAAAAAGAAAAATACAAACAAATGGGGGCTGTGTCACTTTGGTTGGGGGATGTTTAAAGACTCTTTAGAAGTAAAATAAAAAGAAAAGATGCGATTAATAATTCAGAATTAGTTAACTATAACTGCCTGTATTAAATTATTAAAGAATACACGTAAGTTTAAATTTTAAAATACGAAAAGCGCTAAGAAATAATAAACGCACCTGAACTGCACTTTTACCTTAATTTTAATATTATCGAGTATTCAAATTAAGATTGTTGTGACCCAGCTGGAGATGAAAAATAAACTTTTTTGGGGTATAATTTAAGTGTTAAATAGATTTTCACAAATTAATCGTAACCTTTTGAAAACATTCTTTAATTGTGTACTGTTAAAAACAAATTAATTAATTTTCAAGAGTGTCTTTTAGGAACATTTCTCTTAACTTAACTGAATGTAGATTGATGACTGTATAATAGTATTAGCATTTAAATTGATGTCACTGTATGTAGATGGATATGCATGGCTAAATTTTCATTTTATTTTTCTCTTCTCTGTTTTCAAAAGGTCAGCAAGTCATGTCCCACAAAAAAGGAGTTAATATTTGTGCTAAGAGTGCTTTACACCTGCTTTATAAATAATTTGTTTATGACTGAGCATTTCTTAAATTACAGAATAAATCTTAAAGAGCAAGTTATATTGACAAAGAATAAGACACAGCAAATAAAAAAAAATGACTGCTATTCCAGATCAGGTAATAAATCTTTGGTCACAAAATTTTAAAAAAAAACAAACTTTTTTTCTTCATGTTATTCTTCATGTGATAAATTATAAAATTATGACTTAAAAGTGCAAGTGTTCAAAATGGTTTTAAAAATACATATGGTGCAATTGCTATAATTTTACTTTATAGACATATCTGGTACTATTTCCTTTTTTTTAATTCTCTATTCACAAATATACCAATGCTTAGCTTTCTTTTCACAGGAATTGGACTACCACTACTCTCCACGGAGATGGTCCCACAGAATGGCTCCAGAGGAGGTTATTGCAGCCCATACAGAAGCTTTAGCTCAAGGTTTGTGTCATAAACTTTAGGCATACAGCCAGTCAAAAATCTTAAAGTGCATGAGTTGATAAAAAACTTTTGGAAACCTGATACTTTAATGTACTTTTAAAACGAATAAGAAATAAATTTGCTGAAGATTTGTTGGAAATTCAAAAGTAAGGAGTTAATTTGATTAATAAGAGAGTAACAGTAACATAGTATTAAAATACAAATAGGCCCAACATCATTTAAGATGTTATCAAATTAGCTTGTCATTGTCAGTGTTCTCTTTTAAAAAAATTCCAGGTAGCAGAAACTCACTTTGGACACTTGATTGTGAAACCGAAATAAGTTACGGAGACTCAGAGAAACAGAAGTTTGATATCTTCAATAAGAAAAATGCTTCAAAGAATGGTTTGATTTCACTTCATTTAATTCTGATTCTCACCTGTTTAAATATATCACCACACTTAGTCTTGTATGTCACCAGCATCTGCCAATACCCATCCGCCCATATAAGCCAGATTCTCACCCCTGAATATATCACCTCATTTAGTCTTGTATGTCACCAGGAACTGTCAATACCCTTCTGGCAAATAAATCGCAAACACTGTGACTGTGTTTTTAAAAAAAACCCACAAAAACACTTTGTTTGAAGGTAACACAACAAAGACCCAACAAAAAATTCTGCTATGTTTTATTTTTTGGATTGATATCCAATTATGTTCAATTGGATTTTTTAAAACTTTTGATAAAAATAAAATGTAAAAAAATATAAATTAAGTTTTTTTTTTGTGGTATTTAATTTTATAGGCTATAAAATGTAGAAGGAACAAAAATTATACCTCCCTTTTTAAAAAATGAAATATACTTATTGAATATTCATACCACATTTTTCCTTTAGCTCAAATTGTCCCTTTTCTTAGAATGTCTTACTTTAATTTTGATTGGTTTTCTAATTCTGTGCATACATGCCAACCTTGGGATCAAAGTACAATAATTCCTACAAAAAACTGTACAATTAGCATGAAAAACTGTCAGAAAAAAATGAAAACTTGAAACATAATAAATAATTTATAACCTTTTTGATCATTTTTTATCTGTTTTGAATGCAATTTGTAAAAATGGACTCAGGTGATGAAATTTATAGAAATTTAGATCCTATTAGACATAATTTTTCATTTAATTATGCTAGCTATAGTTTACAGATTCCTGTTTAAATTAACCTAGTAATATATCATCACATAGTGTTGACAAAGCTACCGAGTTCAGTTTACAGTCAACATTTGAACTAATTTTTCACCATAGGATACTTGAGGAAAATTTCCTGAGGGTATAGGATTTAAAAAAAAAAACTCAATGGGCTATGTTGATAGAATATTATGCCATTAGGAAGTTTCCAGTTGGAATAGAAAAAAGATACAAAAAGAATACAAAACAATAATAATATATGTAGAATTCTCACTGATTTCTGCTTTAAATAACATATACAATAAAGGAGAACAGCCTTATTAAAAGCAGATAATACAGTTTTACGCTGTCTTAGTACCGGTATTAAGGAATGACATTAGTGAGACCGCGCTCAGTTTCTAAATTTAGATGGCCAGTGAGATTTAAACTTCCTGTTGTCAAACATTGAATTTATTGCACCGCCAGTTTTGAACGTGTGTCTTGCGGAAAAATTATTTATTTTCTAAATCCAATGAAAAACCGCACAAGAATCTCTCAAGCCGTCCAACTTGGCAAACATTTGCATATATGGCATCCTAAGAAAATTATGTGTGAACCGTACAGGTTTGCTTGTGCGATTCCTTGTTAATTTCATGATGTAATTTCAACTTATTTCAGGAGCTCCCATATTTGCATATATCCATGGTGGATACTGGCAAGTTAAAGAAGTAAGGTAAATGAAAACTCACCCTTTCAGAAATCTCTTCATTCTCATATACATCCTCTCAGTCTACCAGTCATCCTCTTGTATATCATTCACCATCTCAGTTTATCATTCTCTCTCTCAGTTTATCATTCACTCTTTATTATTATCACAATGCTATTCAGGCTTTGTAACTTTTTAAAACCACTTTCGTGAAGTGGAGATTTAGACTTAAAAATCATCACTATATTTCTCAAGCATTCAAAGGATATTTAAAAAAAAAATAGCAATGCTTTTTTTTCCTTTTATATTTCTGCTCCTAGTCGGGAAATTTCCAGTTTTATGGCAGTGCCTCTGTGTAATGCTGGCGCCAGTGTCATTAGCATAGGTTATGACCTAGCTCCTGATGGTAAATATTGTGCAAATTTAAAGAATGGCTGTGTGGTCAGTTATTATTGGTCTAAATGTGACCCATTAAAATCCTGGAGGCATAACTTATATTTTACATTATATTAATTTTTTTAATGATTTAATCTCAAATATTAAAGTTCTTGATTTTATAACTTCTATAAGAAAGAAAATACAAATACAAAAAAAATAAAAAAATTAAAGGAATGAGCCGGGGAAAAGTCACTGAATAAGCTGAGAATGAAAGCCAGTCTGACATGCCAGGAAATACACCAGATTTATTTATAACAAATCAAATTATACATTATACGGGGTGCAAAGAGAAATGACCATTAAATTGAGAATTATTTTCCTCGTGGTCACATGCGGCAATCATTTGGTAATATTATGGTTAGATGGCAGTGTTCTTTTATGATGTGATGGCAGGGTTGATTTCAAAGTTGATGTAAATTTTTAAAAATAAACTTGTATAATCCTCCAGTATCATTAAACACGATAGTGCTCCAAATAAAACGAGCTCTTTGTCTTATCATCAAGATAGCTAAGGAAAGACAGAGCAGGTAAAGTTGAGAAGCCTTTTTCTTTTTAAACTAACTTTCTTTTTGCATTTTAACTAAGTTGAAAAAACTGAACAGTAAATAATCTAAATGAAACAATAATCGATTTGCAAATTTGGTCTGAAATTAAACACAAAACATTTTATTTGAATGCATCAATTTAATTAGGGATCTTGTTATTCACTTCTCATTTTGTAACCAAAGTCTTCTATTTCAATACTATTTTTTGGCCTTGTTCTGGAGGTATTTATTTTCTTGTTGCTTACTATTCTCATATAAACATTTAAAAAAATACATTTAATGGAATTGCCTTCAAATAAATTTTTGTGACGGATTAAGTCTTCTCCATTGTGTTTTTATTCTTAATCCATTTGAAATTCATTTTTACGGAAGTTCATTTATTACTAATCAAGAACCAGCTTAACGTAAAAAGATTTTTGACCAGTCCAGAGTCTTGATCTATGTTTGTTAATAACCTAGACCGCCTATATAGAATGGATGCCTTTATTTACAGTGGTATCTACTTGTCTGGGCACTCTGCTGGAGCACACATGGCAGCCATGATGTTAATGGCAGACCTTGATGGTTTTGATAGGGATCTGATCAAAGGTGAGACTTCACAAGAATTCTGGGCAGGGAATAGTCTGGCTACCTCATTGGTGGCTTAGGAGACATGCAGTTGGATGAACACAGACATTTTCTGATGCTGTGGGCACAATAATAAGATGAAAAAATCATGAATGTAAATTTGTATGCAGACTTAGTGTCAAGTGCTTGAAAAAATTAAGTTAGGCTTTGATTTTGATGATATTTATGATATTTAACACAATTTCAGCAGAAGGATAGTTGCTGACTGATGTCTAAATAATAATATGTTGTACTTTGTTACAGGTGCTGTTCTCATTAGCGGCGTGTATGATTTGAGGCCCTTAGTTAAAACATCAATAAATGAGCCATTAGGGTTAACAGAGTAAGTTTAAGTTTGACTCAATGTGTTTTAGTGCAATTTTAAGCTTTGTAAGATTTTTTGCTGTCTGTATTAGAAGTTATATGAACGTAGTACTAAAACTTTTTTTTGAATAAAGTGAAAGAAATTATTTTGAACGTAACTTAGTACTGGTAATTGTAAAAAGAAAATATTTTTTTAACTTTCTCACTCCCCCCCTTTTTTTTTCTCTTCTAAATTTAAAAAATGATGTTACGCACTGCTATCTGTAGGGAGAAATTAATCTCCTATTTACATGTGTGGCTTGATCCAAAATAGTGCATAACAAAAGACAATACCAAAAGATAAAAACAATAACAGAGAAATACGATACTCGGAGCAGGGCTAATTACAATTAATAAGTTTTATTAAGCTATAAATAAAGTACAAAAGTCAAAAAGAAATATAATTGAAAACTATTAACTTACAGTATATTGTGTGGCTGGTAACAGTACAATGTCCGAATAAAACACATTGTGCAAAAAGGTACAAATAATGAATGGAATGGCTATTATAAACAAAGCACACACATTTTCTAAAATAACTCGCACACTGTCTGCACCTCGCGCATTGCAGTCTGTTGTGTCATTCAACCACTCGCCGTATTGATAGTCTATTCCATGGGAAATAACAGACATATTACACATTATATTAGTGACTCAATATTCGACAATTTTATATCAAATTCGAGTCAACAGACGATAGATCAAAGGGAGTAAGCCACGCCCTGTACTAACGCAGGCTAATTTAGGTCAGCTTAAGGCCATTCACCAGGAAATGATTAAATAAGAGTATAATATAGAACACCTATATATAACAATGAAAATGATAATTTTGTTCATGATTATTTTATGAATAAACTAAATTTCCCTCATCTTAAGTGATGTTTTATGAACAGGGTTGATGCTTGGCGGTTAAGTCCTCATCAGTTTGTGCAAGAGATCGCACATCAATCTCAAGACCGTCACATTGTTGTTGCTGTGGCTGAATATGATCCTCCAGAGTTTAGACGCCAGAGTGGAGAAATGGAGATGGTAGGACAAGCATCTTACTTGATAGAGTAAAAGAGTTGGAGGAAAAAAATAATTTAAAAAATTATCTATTAACTCTTTACATTCCTTGAATTTCAAATTTTTTTCATGAGATTTCTAGTGACCCTACAAAATAGTCAATAACTTTCAGAATACATGTCTGAAAATCATGATGTTATATTAAATTTGTGTGGAAATGCATGAGGCTTCTATAAATGTTTCTTTCTAAACTTAGATGAATTAGACACACAAACATTTTTGAAAATAAAAAACACTAAGTTCAGCTTTAATTATGATCATACAGAATACAAATATAAACGTTTCAGCAAATGCCTTCATCAGTACAAAAAAAATAGCAAAAAATTCATATAATTATAAATTATGTTTACATAATATATTATATACATGTATCCTACCTAAATTATCTTCCTCAGAATCACTTTATTACGGTTCTCAGTTACCTTCCTCAGAAGATTCAGATAGAAATTGAGTGATATATTCACCAGTAATGTTCATTTTAATAGCGATTGCACTGTGATGAGGATTAGCGCTTGACAAAAATGTTCCTAAGATGGTGATTCTCGCTTTGGCCTGTCGCGTGTATCTTGAACTCCCAAACCTTTTAGAAGCATTAAAATGTTTTTAACTATTTTTTAATATATTATTTATCTGTATGATGAAATAAACATAGAATAATTAAAATAATAAAAAAGGCAACATTTTATGAGTGAAAACAACCCAAGCACCATATATAATGTTGTGTTCTCTATGTAAGGGGAATGAAAAGAGTTAACTGACGTATTTATTAAGTTTTCAAAAATATATTTTAGTGATAGATTAAATAACTGATTGATACACAGCTACGTAACACATGATCATGACCGCTAGTAATTTTAATTTTATTTATCATTTGTTTTTTATGTAAAACATTATCAACATTACCATTCTCATTTATTAATGAGTTTCTATGAGTAATGTAAATTAAATCTCTTCACCTTTCAGGCGCTGAGAAAATTTGGAGTGAAAACCAGCTATTTGGATGTACCTGATACAGACCACTTCAATCTTGTTGATAAGCTTACGGAACCTAATTTTGTACTCACCAAGGTAAAGGTCACTCCTATTCCTATCCCATGTTGTTATATCTCTGAAAAAATGTGAATAAAAAGGGATGTTAGGAAAACTAACTTTGACCATTTATTTAAACATTGTAGGGGGTCAACATGTGAATTAAAGCTCCAAGTAAGTTGTATATAATATATATGTATATGTGTGTGTGTGTCATTTTACAGGCACTTATATAGACTGACTTAGTTTTACTTTGGAAATAGAAGAACAGGGGTACATCAGCGGTTCTCAACCTGTATGTCTTTCTCTTTCCCTGTCGCTCTATCTCTGTTAGTTTGTATTTCTCTCTCCTTGTTGCTCTAACTCTGTGTCTGACTCCCCTGAACTCTCTATCTTCAAGTGTCTGTCTTGCTATATCTGTCTGTTACTCTTTACTAAATTTACTCTTAAGTTCATTCATACAGTTACAGCTACTGCTAGAGAAAATAAACTAGTTACTAATTTTGGGCCAAAATTGTAAGAAGCACAGCAGTGACATCAGAAACTTAGAAACTATGATTTTAAATCTGATTTTCATGTTAAATATATTTTTTAATGATAGTTACAGACATGAACCATATTCTTATAACTTATAGTTTAAACAAAAAGGATATGCCTAAAGGGTCATTCGTAAATTATGTAATATGTCACGCTGAAAATGACCTTTTTAGACACCACCTCCAACGTGTCACGAAATGTAAAAAATTCTCCCCCCCCCCCCCCTCGTGTCACGTCACCTAAAAAATTCAAAACATACATAAAATTTTCATAACTAAACTAAGATTATATATTATTCTTTAACATTTTCCCATAATGCAGCAGTTCTAAACCTGTTGGCCGCGACCCCTTTATGGGTCGAATGACCTTTTCAAAGGGGTCGCCAAAGACAATCGGAAAACGCATAGCCTCTACAGTTATGAGGTACCAACGAAAATAATTTTATGAATTGGGGTCGCCACGACATGAGGAAATGCATTAAAGGGTCGCGGCAGTAGGAAAGTTGAGAACCAATGTCATAATGGATTAAGATGTAGTATTATTAGAAAACAGAGTTTAATGGTACCTATAATACCTGAGTCAATTTCGACCTCAAATTATCGTTTTAAAAATTAATTAAAGTAAGATTTCTTTTCAGAATTTGAAAATTTTAGAGGTAAAAAAAAAAGTGCCATCACAATTTTTTGACACCCCCTCCCCTTCCCCCTCTCACAAAGTGTCGCATATTCTCGATCCACCCCTCTCAGAGCGTGACTTAATTTGCCAACCACCCCTATAATGTGAACATTTACTTATAAAAACTTATAATGATCAAACCTTGATAGACTACTACAAGGGAAAAAAACGGCAGAGTCCATTTTGACTCCACTCTCTACAATAATGAAATAAATCATGTTACATTCAAGACTAAATTACTTCATCTATTTAATAACTCAGGAAAATGGACACTCTTGTGAAATGCATTTTAAAAATTCTCTTCATATATATATATATATATATATATATATGTAATATATATATGTAATCTTCATGAATATATAAGTAATTTTACAAACACATATATAGACTTACTTCGTTTTACTTTGGAAATAGAAGAACAGGGTATGTGAAAGCTTGAAATATAAAGACAGGAAAATAAAAGAAGAAAAATATATATAATAACTCAGTAAAATAGACACTCTTGTGAAATACATTTTAAAAATTCTCTTCATATATATATATATATATATATATATATATGTAATATATATATGTAATCTTCATGAATATATAAGTAATTTTACAAACACCTATATAGACTTACTTCGTTTTACTTTGGAAATAGAAGAACAGGGTATGTGAAAGCTTGAAATATAAAGACAGGAAAATAAAAGAAGAAAGTTTTGACTAAGGACCTTCCTCAACAGACAGGACAAATGAAAAGATAGCAAGAAATAGAAAGTACCCACCAAAAAAAAACAACTTAAGTGTTCACCATATTCATGATATTGCTAGAAGTTTTGTTTTTCCAAACCAACGTTTCAGGAAGTAAAAAGAATTTAAGCACTATTGCTGTAAAAAATAATATTTTAACGGACAGACATATTTGTTGATATGTCAAATATTTGTATTATTTAAAGTGGTCTTATAAAGCGCTGTACCCCAGCCTAGGGCAAGGCTCACAGCACTTCACATAAAGATTAGCAGAAAGAAAAAAAAAAAAAGAAACATGAAATTAAAAAACAGTTACATAAAATTATTCATTTAAAAACGGCTATGTAAAAATATTGACCTCACCCACCCAAATGCTATTTACTCCTTCAAGCCATGGACGGCACCCAGCAGCATCGAGCGTTGTTTATCGGTCAGAGGGGGGTGAGAATAAGTCAGAATGGTAATAATAGAAAATATAAGAAACAAGAAAAAAGAAATACAGGAAATGGAGGATCACTAGTAATATGATAATATTTTGCAGAAAAGCTGAATTAATTTTTTCCCTATCTAACTCTCACTGGTGAGTTAGTGCAGGAAATCAGTGCAGTGATGGAAACATACCTTGTTCTACCATTTCTTTCTGCTTGAATGCAGATCTTGATTTATTATAGTTTTATTTACAATGTTTCTAATCATTATGATTAAAGAAACCTGCTGTCAGTATACATATAGGGGAAAGCTTTATTCAAGTCATACCCAGTAAACTTAAATGGAAAGTTGTTTGCTAAGGGTCTGTTTCAGTTGACATCAGATGTAGGCCTGCAGATTACCTGGATCTTTGAGCAACAGCAATGACTAATAATACAGTAGCAAGTGAATTAGAGAAAAATGGAACAAGCTCCCGTGCACACTAATGAATTTTTTTTTTTTTTGCTCCTAATTTTAAAAAGACCCACAAATACTCCATCTCATTAGTACTTGTGGACACAGATAGTTGCTAGTACTTGTGGATCTAGATAGTTGCTAGTACTTGTGGAAAAAGATAGTTGCTAGTACTTGTGGATGTAGATAGTTGCTAGTACTTGTGGAAATATATAGTTGTGCCTTTTTTAATAATATTTATTATTTTCTCATCAAATGATTCAAATTTCAGGAATGTATTCGACTCATGGGGTTATGATGTGACAGCCAACACAATCTCTCTATGATGTGATAGACAACACCATCTCTTTATAATGTTACAGACAACACCTTTTCTTTATTATGTGACAGCCATCACCATCTCTTTATGATGTGACAGCCAACACCATTACTTTATGCTGTGACCGACAACAACATCTCTTTATGATGTAACAGCCAAAGTCATCTCTTTATGATGTGAGAGCCAATGCAATTTATTTATTATTTGACAGACAACACCATCTTTTTATGATGTGACAGCCAACACCATTTTTTTATGATGTGACATACAACATAATCTCTTTATGATGGGACAGCCAACACCATCTCTTTGTGATTTGAGAGACAACACCATCTCTCTATGATGTGACAGCCAACACCATCTCTCTATCTTTCTCTCTCTGCTGCACAGTAAAAACGATGTTACGGTGTATTGTTCTTTCTCAAAAAGTTAATGCATCCTGTAAATGTTTTGCATATTTTAACCTTGTTATGCCCAAAACTTATGTAATTATAATAGGATGACTTAAACCTGAAATGAACCATTATATAATGATGAGACTATATTTGACTTTGTTGGGCTTGCTGTGATACTTGTTGCCACCAGAGAACATGCAGCATTCCTCTCACATTGCCATAACAATTTCTTTTTGTTATGCATTATAAAGTTAGTGGAACCAGATGTTATTTTTATTTCATAACAGAAACTTGATTACTGCTGATGTAAAGTTATACCTGCAGGGTTATAGTGGACTGCTTTCTTGTTACCAGCTCTATACCTGCAGGGTTATATTGGACTGCTTTCTTGTTACCATCTCTATACCTGCAGGGTTATAGTGTACTGCTTTCTTGTTACCATCTCTATACCTGCAGGGTTATAGTGGACTGCTTTCTTGTTACCAGCTCTATACCTGCAGGGTTATATTGGACTGCTTTCTTGTTACCATCTCTATACCTGCAGTGTTATAGTGTACTGCTTTCTTGTTACCAGCTCTATACCTGCAGGGTTATATTGGACTGCTTTCTTGTTACCATCTCTATACCTGCAGGGTTATATTGGACTGCTTTCTTGTTACCATCTCTATACCTGCAGTGTTATAGTGTACTGCTTTCTTGTTACCATCTCTATACCTGCAGGGTTATATTGGACTGCTTTCTTGTTACCATCTCTATACCTGCAGGGTTATATTGGACTGCTTTCTTGTTACCATCTCTATACCTGCAGGGTTATAGTGTACTGCTTTCTTGTTACCAGCTCTATACCTGCAGGGTTATAGTGGACTGCTTTCTTGTTACCAGCTCTATACCTGCAGGGTTATATTGGACTGCTTTCTTGTTACCATCTCTATACCTGCAGGGTTATAGTGTACTGCTTTCTTGTTACCATCTCTATACCTGCAGGGTTATAGTGGACTGCTTTCTTGTTACCAGCTCTATACCTGCAGGGTTATATTGGACTGCTTTCTTGTTACCATCTCTATACCTGCAGTGTTATAGTGTACTGCTTTCTTGTTACCAGCTCTATACCTGCAGGGTTATATTGGACTGCTTTCTTGTTACCATCTCTATACCTGCAGGGTTATATTGGACTGCTTTCTTGTTACCATCTCTATACCTGCAGTGTTATAGTGTACTGCTTTCTTGTTATATACCTGCAGGGTTATAGTGGACTGCTTTCTTGTTACCAGCTCTATACCTGCAGGGTTATATTGGACTGCTTTCTTGTTACCATCTCTATACCTGCAGGGTTATAGTGTACTGCTTTCTTGTTACCATCTCTATACCTGCAGGGTTATAGTGTACTGCTTTCTTGTTACCATCTCTATACCTGCAGGGTTATAGTGTACTGCTTTCTTGTTACCATCTCTATACCTGCAGGGTTATAGTGTACTGCTTTCTTGTTACCATCTCTATACCTGCAGGGTTATAGTGTACTGCTTTCTTGTTACCATCTCTATACCTGCAGGGTTATATTGTACTGCTTTCTTGTTACCATCTCTATACCTGCAGGGTTATATTGTACTGCTTTCTTGTTACCATCTCTATACCTGCAGGGTTATAGTGTACTGCTTTCTTGTTACCAGCTCCAACCTTGCCAGATTTTTAAAAAATGTGACTGCTTAAAAATACCATTATTGCCAAAGCAGCAAACACTTTTTGAAGATAAAAGTCTCATTTTTTGTAACTTTGAAATATAACTATAACTTTTTTAATAAAAAAACAGGTTAAAACTATTTTTATGTTCCCTATTAATAGAAGTATAAAAGTCAAATGTGTGATTTCTGTACAGGAAATACACTTGATTAAATTTCTCTAAATATTACAAATAAATCTTACTAATTTACCTGCTGCATGATGAATGGGTCAAACTCCTGATACACTATGAGCTCATTGGGATTTTAATTAATTGTTTTTGTTGGTCTCTTATGCAATAAATCCCATTTTAGTCGCCAGATTAAATCCCTAAATATTTCTTGACAAATTTTGTTGGGTTGCTAACAGTTGTTTGACATCACAATGCATAATAATTATGATGAAGTATATCTGAAAAATTGTAGACTAAGAAATTGGTTTAAATTTGAAGAAAAATTTATTGAAAGAAATTTGTTCAAAACGGAATTTGTTCAGAAGTAAATTTGTTTGAAGGAAAGTTGGTTAGAAATTTAATCTTTTGAATGAAGATTTATTTATTTTTTTTTGTTTTTAATGGAAGGTGGTAAATGTAAACTTTTTAATAAAGATTTTTTTTTTTTCAACTCATTTAATTTCGAACAAATTTCTTTCACATAGATTTCAATAATTATATTCAAAATGAAACATTGATTTAACACAAATGGATGAAATATTGATTTATCCCTAATCATCTTATTCAAAAGAAAGTATTGTGAAATTTTCCACTAAGACTTGTATTTGTATTGTAAATGAATGCTTAAATGACACTGTATTTCTATTGTTGAAGTTGTAATTGACAGTGTTGGTAGATATAAGCATTAAATTCTTCTAGAATTACACTGACAGTATTAGTAGATATAAGCATTACTTCATCTAGAGTTAAACTGACATGCAGTTTAATCAACTCATAGTCACCACTTTGATCAATACAGGATTTTAAATTTTACATGTGATTCTTGTTTATAAAATTGCATTTATTATATTTACCATTTACTTTATTGAGTTTGGATAGATCTTATAACATTTACATTATGGATATTATGTAAAAATTAACACAGCATTGAAGTATCTTGTAAAGTGTTGTGTTTTTTGTTTTTTTTTGGCTCAAGTTGTTTTTCATAACAAAGCCTACTTATTATGTTGTTGCATTAATGTCTTGGAATAAGCAGGGCTATTAGCAAGTAGTTGTTAATGAAGGCCATTTGTATAAGAAATTGTGATGGAAAACAAGTGCATCTGAATATACTTGTTATTCACTGTAGAGTTTACTTATGATTGAAGTCTTTAAATACACTACTGGTAACCAGACTGCTTTTATGCTTTTTAAAATTTATTTTTTTAATTTCTCTTTTTCCTAGATATTTGTATTTTCATTTATCTGATGTAGAAAATTGATTCCTGTTTTAAATGAAGGAAACTATTTACTTAATTTTGTACAAATAATGTCTGTTAAGATCGATGGTCACTTTCTGCCATTTTTATTGCATTTGCAATCAGAAGAGTGTCAAAAGTGCTTTTATTGGTCTGGATGTAAAATTTGAAATTTCTAAAATATTCGGTTTGTTGGTGTGCTGATTGATTTTGTTTGATGCAGGCATTGAAAATTCTGTTTCATATTTTTAAACTTATTTTATCGTCAGGTTTAAATTATGATGGAGGCAATAATTTTCAACATGTTAACTCTATAATTTGATCTGAAAAGCTCATTTTAAGTCTGATCTATCAATGGGCAGTACCATAAATAATATATCATGGTAGCAGAACATGAGGTATGTCCAGCAGTTTTTACATTGTCTTTTTTCTTCTATTGGTGCAATATTTGTTAAATGTAACTTATTTCATAATATATAACAATTGACTATGTCACTAAATAATCATTACTGTCAATTTAGTTTGTCAGGGAATACAGGTAGTTAATGTTGGTATCCAGAGGAATCTTTAAACAATGTATCATATAGTCAAGGCTTGATCAGTGGCGTAGGAAGGGGGGTGCGGAGGGGGCAGCGCTTTTTTCTTTATGTGGGACTTGCATTTTTGGCAAATTGCAGAGTTTTTTGTTTTTTTTGTGGATGTGGGAGGCAAAATTCTCAATTTGCCTGGGCGGCACTAACCCCAGCTGCGCCACTTGAATTGACTTAATGACCTATATCGCAATTATCATGCCTTAATAAATTTTATCTTAATTCAAATGATCTGTTACTTTTTGTTGGTAAATGTTTAAATTAAATGTTTAGACCTACACAGCAGAGAACCCTGTCTGGCCGTGTCTGTATAAATGGCATTAATCAAGGCCATTGAATATGAAATAGTTATCTTCCGTTACTGTATTAATTCAGTCTTAGTCTTATAGGCCATTGAATATGAAATAGTTATCTTCTGCTACTGTATTAATTCAGTCTTAGTCTGATAGGCTAT
>CAXITT010001973.1:5524-17126 GCA_964033795.1 Lymnaea stagnalis
TTCAGAAGGCACAGAACTCAGCATGCAGACTCATTTTTAAATCAAAGAAACATGACCACATTCAACCACACATGCGGCAACTCCACTGGCTTCCAATATCCTCTCGCATCAAATACAAGTCTGCCAATCTCTGCTTCAACTCGTTCACTGACCCTCACTTTCCTGTATATCTCTCTGAGCTGTTGCTTCCTTACATCCCCACAAGACAACTACGCTCTTCCATTGACAATAGAACCCTCTCAATCCCAAGAACCAAAACTAAGACCATCGGTGAACGCTCCTTCTACTTCCATGGGCCCACGTTCTGGAACCAGCTCCCCTTCCATATCCGTCATTGTGAAACCTCGTCCACTTTTAAAAAGTCCCTTAAAACCCATCTGTTTAGGTCCGCCTATGACCTGTGATGCACCCTCCTTGCCCTGCCTCATTTTCTGTCTCGGGTTAATCCTGAAGTATAGGCCAAAACGTGCCAAAGTGTCCTCGTTTTATAGCCATTTTCATTGTTTCTATAGTATAGTAGTTACTATCCTAGTGTCTCATTTTTATTTTACTTAGTTTACATGTTTTAATAATTGTAAAGCGCTTAGAGCTTTAAGGTAAGCGCTATATAAAAATGCCTAAATAAATATCTACGAAATGTGCGTACACACACACACACTCATATATACACAAATACAAAAACACATACACACAAACACACACACAAATACAAACACACACACACACACTCACATACACACAAATACAAACACACATACACACAAACACACACACAAATACAAACACACACACTCACACACATACAAACACACATACACACAAACACACACACAAATACAAACACACACAAACACTCACATACACACGCACACAAATACACACAAGGGGATGTGTGGGTCAAATGTTAAATTATTTCCATCTTACTTCATAGGAAGCCCGTATTCAGGACTACATTATATCAACTGAGAGTTCAGGATTAGATTAAATTCGAATTTGCCCTCTATGACATTGCTGGTTTCACGATGTTGTCCTGTAGAACACCTTGCACTTTGAAAGCCTTATATGTGTAGGAAACACACCTCCGTCACTCTATTTTCAGCCACCTAAGAATACCCCAAGCAAATTAAACAGCTGATATGATTATAAATTAGTCATAATGACGTCAGTATATGTGGGAGGGGTGTCCTGCGAAGAACGGTCGTCGCTTACCATTACAAAAGACCCGTTCCTGTGCAGTGTTCAGATGCATAGAGCCGGGAACCGTTGACATTATTTCCGTCAACTCTGACGCCCGCGGGGCGAAAATACCTTTGAAAACTTTGATACGTTACAGCCACCGCGCTTCCTGAGCCCGATGAGTCACGTCGGCCTATAAGCTCCCGTCGGCAGATGTCGGCGCAAGTCGGGGACTCGGGGTGTCGATAAAGAAAGTGTCAAACAGATTTACAAAAAAAAAAAAACAAGGGCGTCACCACCTGATAAGTTAGGGTGGGGGTTGCGACACGTGGGTGCTGGGGATTGGGCCCAAAAGATGTGTAATGAGTAACGTTTTCATCGGTGTGGGGGTTGGGTCCAGGCGATGTATAATGAGTTACATTGTCATCGGTGTGGGGGTTGGGCCCAAGCGATGTGTAATGAGTTACATTGTCATCGGTGTAGGGGTTGGGTCCAAGCGATGTATAATGAGTTACATTGTCATCGGTGTAGGGGTTGGGTCCAAGCAATGTATAATGAGTTACATTGTCATCGGTGTAGGGGTTGGGTCCAAGCGATGTATAATGAGTTACATTGTCATCGGTGTGGGGGTTGGGTCCAAGCAATGTATAATGAGTTACATTGTCATCGGTGTGGGGGTTGGGTCCAAGCGATGTATAATGAGTTACATTGTCATCGGTGTGGGGGTTGGGTCCAGGCGATGTGTAATGAGTGACATTGTCATCGGTGTGGGTCAAAAGTTGAATTATTATTTTGCAAGCACACACAGGATAAAAATAAAGATAAGCTTAACTATTTGTCACGCTCGATGGGCGGCGAAGGTGCCAAGGAAACCTGGTGGGACTATTTGATTAGCGTTGGTCACTGAAAACGGTTCAAGTAAACCTGGTAGGACTATTTGATTAGCGTTGGTCACTGAAAACGGTTCAAGTAAACCTGGTGGGACTATTTGATTAGCGTTGGTCACTGAAAACGGTTCAAGGAAACCTGGTGGGACTATTTGATTAGCGTTGGTCACTGAAAACGGTTCAAGGAAACCTGGTGGGACTATTTGATTAGCGTTGGTCACTGAAAACGGTTCAAGGAAACCTGGTGGGACTATTTGATTAGCGTTGGTCACTGAAAACGGTTCAAGGAAACCTGGTGGGACTATTTGATTAGCGTTGGTCACTGAAAACGGTTCAAGGAAACCTGGTGGGACTATTTGATTAGCGTTGGTCACTGAAAACGGTTCAAGGAAACCTGGTGGGACTATTTGATTAGCGTTGGTCACTGAAAACGGTTCAAGGAAACCTGGTGGGACTATTTGATTAGCGTTGGTCACTGAAAACGGTTCAAGGAAACCTGGTGGGACTATTTGATTAGCGTTGGTCACTGAAAACGGTTCAAGGAAACCTGGTGGGACTATTTGATTAGCGTTGGTCACTGAAAACGGTTCAAGGAAACCTGGTGGGACTATTTGATTAGCGTTGGTCACTGAAAACGGTTCAAGGAAACCTGGTGGGACTATTTGATTAGCGTTGGTCACTGAAAACGGTTCAAGGAAACCTGGTGGGACTATTTGATTAGCGTTGGTCACTGAAAACGGTTCAAGGAAACCTGGTGGGACTATTTGATTAGCGTTGGTCACTGAAAACGGTTCAAGGAAACCTGGTGGGACTATTTGATTAGCGTTGGTCACTGAAAACGGTTCAAGGAAACCTGGTGGGACTATTTGATTAGCGTTGGTCACTGAAAACGGTTCAAGGAAACCTGGTGGGACTATTTGATTAGCGTTGGTCACTGAAAACGGTTCAAGGAAACCTGGTGGGACTATTTGATTAGCGTTGGTCACTGAAAACGGTTCAAGGAAACCTGGTGGGACTATTTGATTAGCGTTGGTCACTGAAAACGGTTCAAGGAAACCTGGTGGGACTATTTGATTAGCGTTGGTCACTGAAAACGGTTCAAGGAAACCTGGTGGGACTATTTGATTAGCGTTGGTCACTGAAAACGGTTCAAGGAAACCTGGTGGGACTATTTGATTAGCGTTGGTCACTGAAAACGGTTCAAGGAAACCTGGTGGGACTATTTGATTAGCGTTGGTCACTGAAAACGGTTCAAGGAAACCTGGTGGGACTATTTGATTAGCGTTGGTCACTGAAAACGGTTCAAGGAAACCTGGTGGGACTATTTGATTAGCGTTGGTCACTGAAAACGGTTCAAGGAAACCTGGTGGGACTATTTGATTAGCGTTGGTCACTGAAAACGGTTCAAGGAAACCTGTTGGGACTATTTGATTAGGGTTGGTTACTGAAAACGGTTAGCGGAACAAAACAAAACAACACAAAATTATCCCTTATTGTTCATCAGACACGTTTTTTTTTTTTCATTTTTGGAAAGGATCGAGACAACAGTAAATAAAGTTGACCAAAAAGGAAATTTCTCTTGCTGACCACCTCGGATACTACATCAGAGTCAATTGTTATCTTTATTTAATTCTGTTTTTGCCGTTTGTTCGCTGGTGAAGGCGTCTTGCCGACACGTCCTTTATTTTGTTGCGGTCTTTTGTTCAAGGTTTTCCCATACTTCGTTTCGTTCATTTCCTTGTTTGCTAAACCTGATTGCATTCTCTCCCCCTTATTACCATATTGAATTATTCACATATTATAACTATGAACATTATTCCCAAAAAACACATTATCAGTTAGAACATTAACCAACACGACGATGGCATCTTTGTTTACACAGTGGGATAAAAAAAAAAACAACTCTTATCACGTGAACGGAGCAACCTGGGAGGGGGGGGGGGCGTTTTACATTGCGGCATTGATCTATGACATTCTCCTATGGGAGTTATTATATATTGCATGTCATAAGAAATGGCCTTAGTTAGTCTAGAGCGGGTGTCCTTACCAGGGTTGCCCTTACCAGGGGTGCCGGCACCCCTAGGGTGCGTGAAGTTAGTGTCGGGGGGGGGGGGGCGGGACATTGTCATCGGTGTGGGGGTTGGGTCCAAGCGATGTATAATGAGTTACATTGTCATCGGTGTGGGGGTTGGGTCCAAGCGATGTATAATGAGTTACATTGTCATCGGTGTAGGGGTTGGGTCCAAGCGATGTATAATGAGTTACATTGTCATCGGTGTAGGGGTTGGGTCCAAGCGATGTACAATGAGTTACATTGTCATCGGTGTGGGGGTTGGGTCCAAGCGATGTGTAATGAGTTACATTGTCATCGGTGTGGGTCAAAAGTTGAATTATTATTTTGCAAGCACACACAGGATAAAAGTAAAGATAAGCTTAACTATTTGTCACGCTCGATGGGCGGCGAAGGTGCCAAGGAAACGTGGTGGGACTATTTGATTAGCGTTGGTCACTGAAAACGGTTAGCGGAACAAAACAAAACAACACAAAATTATCCTAGATTGTTCATCAGACACGTTTTTTTTTTTTCATTTTTGGAAAGGATCGAGACAACAGTAAATAAAGTTGACCAAAAAGGAAATTTCTCTTGCTCTTTTCTCATTGGTCAAGATCCAATGGTCTGTGTTTAAAATAAAGTCAATGTACGCACGGACTAGCATAATAAAATTGAAATAGTTGATGCGTGAACTCTGTGCCACTGGGCCTGCTACGAAGTGCTGAACTGAACAGTTTAGTAAATATATGTGTATACAAGGGCTGCTACATAGTGCTGAAGAGAACAGTTTAGTAAATATCTACCGTAACCCAACCTCCCCAACCACCCCCTAACCTTTGGATGACCCGATGGTCCTAGTCGACTTTGACGGACGAACAACAACAGCAGTAAATATCTATGAATCGAAATACATGTAAAGATTAACTTGTGGACTTTACCGTTGAAATAGCAGGCTACCCAAATTGTCCTCTTGAAATAAACAACGGGTCCGCCTTTGACCTGGAGTGTTCCACCCAGTGAAGCAGAACGGAAAACATCAATACCTTTAAAGGACTCGGTGAGTTATTCAACAATGCGCCCCACCCCCCCCCCACCCCCACAACCTGGTGGCGGCTTGGGGGTATCTACCAGGCGTGCATCAGACAGCCGAACAACACCAAGATAAGGTCCGGCGACCTGTTTATGAAGCCAACGACTGTAGGAAGTTTTATAAACGTCCACACCGGTTTACCCAAAGGACGTGAAAACATGCGTTTGGTTTACTCTCTATGCGTATCAAGCGTTCTGGATAATGATGTGGATAAAATATGGTGTTTGGGTGATTCAGTCGACCTGTGTGTGTGAGAGATGTAAGACAAGATGACCCACAGTTCACGTCCAAACCACTGACACAGTTTTTTTTATAATCTTTAGTGACAAATTTGTCCTTGAGAGAGGTAAGCGTTTATTTCTTTTTTTATTTGTTAAATGATGACACCGAAAAGTTCATTATCAATAAATGTATTTCTCTGCAAATATGTAATATGAGCTTAAAGTGTCAAACGTCAGTGTCCAATGTTAGTGTCAAATGTTAGTGTCAAATGTTAGTGTCAAATGTTAGTGTCAAATGTTAGTGTCAAACGTTAGTGTCAAACGTTAGTGTCCAACGTTAGTGTCAAACGTTAGTGTCAAACGTTAGTGTCAAACGTTAGTGTCAACGTTAGTGTCAAACGTTAGTGTCCAATGTTAGTGTCAAACGTTAGTGTCAAACGTTAGTGTCAAACGTTAGTGTCAAATGTCAGTGTCAAACGTTAGTGTCAAATGTTAGTGTCAAATGTTAGTGTCAATGTTAGTGTCAAATGTTAGTGCCAAACGTTAGTGTCCAATGTTAGTGTCAAACGTTAGTGTGAAATGTTAGTGTCAAATGTTAGTGCCAAACATTAGTGTCCAATGTTAGTGCCAAATGTTAGTGTAAAATGTTAGTGTCAAATGTTAGTGTCAAATGTTAGTGCCAAATGTTAGTGTAAAATGTTAGTGTCCAATGTTAGTGTCAAACGTTAGTGCCAAATGTTAGTGTCAAATGTTAGTGCCAAATGTTAGTGTCAAATGTTAGTGTCAAATGTTAGTGCCAAACGTTAGTGCCAAATGTTAGTGTCAAACGCTTAGTGGTAGGAACACTCTTGAAATCAGCCTTAAACTGTCGTTGTAAAATGAAAAAAAAACAAAAACTGATGCGGGAGGGAGGGGAGGCTCAATCAACTGCTCGCCAGTTAGTTACTAAATGCACGCGTCATGCGGGAGGGAGGGGAGGCTCAATCAACTGCTCGCCAGTTAGTTACTAAATGCACGCGTCATGCGGGAGGGAGGGGAGGCTCAATCAACTGCTCGCCAGTTAGTTACTAAATGCACGCGTTTATAAATTGACCACTATTGTGTGGACTGCATACATCAAGTCAAATAATGTAAGTTTGAGAAAAGCCATACTTGGTGAGTGGGGTGTGCAATCCAAATTCAAAACAAATGGAGTATCAATGGGAAAAAAACGGAGTCTCAATGGGAAATAAATGGAGTCTCAATGGGAAAAAAAGCAACAAACGCTTAATAGACTTCCTGACCAGGAGATATCCCTGTAGAAAGATGAATGGATCTCATATCAGACATGTAAGGAGGACCATCTAGTCCAATAATTTAATCCAAGCATATCAACCTTTGTTCCTTTACGTTAATTTTAAACTCGTTGTGTCCTACGACACGTGTACGTGTGTAACATTTCTGTTACCAACGGTACGCTATTCCTGTCTCAGTTACACATGTGCAATGATATCCAAATGTAATAAATATTCAATCTCTTAGTTTTGTAAAGTAAACACAAAGAAAGCGTGCTCATAGTATCTACTTCAAATCCTCTATGCAACCAACTATGACTTTAGGTGAAGGCGTGCTGTTCAACCACTCAATAGTGTCTCAGCGAAACAAGGACCACGTTATTAAACACACATTGACAGGTGATCGATAGTCTTAGATAAACAAGGACTTAATGATACGTTTAGCATTTCCTTCATAGATATAAACTTGATCTTATCTGACTTGACATCAGTTGGTTCTTAACTGACTTTGACATTTGTTTGAATTTATCTGACGTTGACAATCGTTAGATCTTGTCTGACTTTGCCATTCGTTAGATCTTATCTGACTTTGACATTAGTTGGATCTTATCTGACTTTGACATTCGTTAGATCTTATCTGACTTTGACATTCGTTAAATCTTATCTGACTTTGACATTCGTTAGATCTTATCTGACTTTGACATTCGTTAGATCTTATCTGAATTTGGCATTGGCTGGATTTTATCTGACTTTGACATTCGTTAGATCTGATCTGATTTTGAAATTCGTTAGATCTTATCTGACTTAAACATTCGATGAATCTTATATGACCCTGACATTCGTTGGATCTTATCTGACTTTGACATTCGTTAGATCTTAAGTGAATTTGACATTCGTTAGATCTTATCTGAATTTGACATTGGCTGGATTTTATCTGACTCTGACATTCGTTAGATCTTATCTGACTTTGACATTCGTTAGATCTTATCTGACTTTGACATTCGTTAGATCTTATCTGACTTTGACATTCGTTAGATCTTATCTGAATTTGGCATTGGCTGGATTTTATCTGACTTTGACATTCATTAGATCTGATCTGATTTTGACATTCGTTAGATCTTATCTGACTTAAACATTCGATGAATCTTATATGACCCTGACATTCGTTGGATCTTATCTGACTTCATAACCCACAAGTTTACTTGTTGCATGCTTTGTTTTCCTCGGAGTAAAGATGTTTGGCGGGTGGGTGGTGGTGATACCTGCAGATCAGAACAATAACAGGGCCGTGGGGGGGGGGGAGAGATAGGGGAGTGTTAGGAAACATTGACATACACATTGTTGTGCTTAACTGCATCCTATATGTTTTCTCATAAACCTAAACATAGTTTTGAGAAAATGGTTTGAAAAAGGAGATGTGGTGGGGGTTGGTGGGGAGGAAGGAAAAGACAGAGAGAAAAGAGAGAGAAAAGAGAGAGAGAAAAAAGAGAGAGTAAGAGAGAGAGAAAGAGAGAGAGAGAGAGAGAGAGAGAGCTACAGGCGACCCTTTATTTCTACTGTGGTTCACTAGTTCCCATGCACATTCTAGAATCTAATGATAGAAAAGTGAGTTTAAACATACGACTAAAACCTTCAGATGTCACGTTGAAGATGTTATATCCGGTTACGCGAGCGCCCCCCCCCCCACACTCCACCCCACGTTACTGCACCCATACCCTGAAATTAGCGGAGCCCCTGTGTACTTTTTGGAACGTTGACAATGAGTGGTATTGAAACGGTCGTGTTATAATTGGGGTGTATGTCAACATAAGCTGGTACCACAACCTCAAACCCTGTGCATGATTCGTTCCATCGTTCTTTAAAGTTTGTCCCCCCCCCCGAGACCCCCACCCCCCACGAGTGGCATCTGATGTTTGCCTAGTCTCTCCTGTTTGAGTTGGGTGAGATCCCATTAAAACCCTTTATTCATTCAACAAACATGATTTTTATTAAAACTTCTTATTACTCTGTCCGGTAAACGAATGACGGAGCCCATATGAATCTCAAGTAAATTTATTGAACAAAAAATATTATGAATAGTGGGACCATTATGAATAATTTGTAGTAATTTCAATCATTTTGACCGCCACCGTCACAACCCCGCTCCAAGGGCTTCTCGTCCTGACCTCGCAGACGATCAGCTGTTTCACACGTCATATCAGATGGAGTTCACCTTAGTGTTTATGGGTTGTTTATCTTAGCCAATTGTAAGAACTCGTTTGACCAGATTCCAAGACAGTGGCGAGCCCTAAGGTGGGAACTGGGAGCATATTAAATGTGTGAAGGTGCCCCCCCCCCCCCCCCCCCCCCCCCCCCCTGTGTGTATCATTCATTTACATTTCTTAATTGTTCTTATAATTTATTTTTTTTCCAATCACATTTTAAACCGCTTTCTTTTAAGGATGCGGCTTCTCGGACCCGTTGGGAGTTTGGGTTTATTAAAACATATTTAAAAATTATTGTAAGGTTTGTAAGACAAAATTTGGTATCAAATGAAAGATAATTGAAAGGACGAATATGTTTGTAAACTTACTTCTTCGGTTTAACTAAAATAAACTACCACATATATCATGTAGGGTGCTCAGCATCCAGCGCCACCCACTAGTATGACACTTAACATCCGTCACCACCCCATTGTGCAGATCTACTTAACTGTCATGAAACGTCACCAGGATCAAACAGTATAACTTCCATACCACTTTGGTTCCCTCCCGTTCATGGCGTCCATCACCATGAGGGGGTCAAAGCGAATCTTCCCGTCGCCCTTCTGGTCAATTCTGGCATTTCAGCTTGGTATTTAGAGGTGACTATGAAAATTAGTGATACAAAAATGATCAGTTAAAAAATTATGAAAACATTTTGACTATTCAATGAAATTAAATATATATTGATAACAAGCTATTACAATTTTGATAATAGCTGAATAGTTCTTTTTATTTTTAATCAAAGTATCAAATTTAGCAATTTGTAAAAATGAATTTTAGTAGGTGTATCATTTTTTGTTTTGTTCTTATTTAAAAAATCGATTTCCCAAGTGTGGCGTAATGTTAGTGACGTTATAACAGACGTGGCGTAATGGTCTTGACAGTCCTGAGCCATACCTGTGGCTCTTTTTTGATAGATATAATAGTCACTTAATCCTAAAGAAAAATCAGTTTTTCCGAGTTCAGCCGTTAAAGCTGCGTGACAGCTTGTTATCGCTCAGTACTATTTATATAAAACAAGTTGGGTAGGGGGAGGGCCGGTTGTGAAAAGGGAAGAGGACACATCAGAAGCAAAATATAGGTAAAAGAGGTTACAAGTACTCAAGAAATTAAAAAGGATATAAGAACCACTAAGTCAGCCATGGGTGGAGTTCATGGAGAATAATGAGAAATAAATACAAAGGTGGGGGCATGATCCCATCAACTGGGGGTAGGGCAATCACCCGATACAAATTATTAAGTTAACTCTTCCATCCGCTTACAATGCCCGTTAACAATGCCGTCAGCAATGCCCGTTAACAATGGCCGTCAACAATGCCCGATAACAATGCCCTTTAACAAGGGCCGTCAACATTATCCGTTAACAATGCCCGTTAACAAAGCCCGTTGACAATGCCCGTTAACAATGCCCGTTAACAATGCCGTGTCCTCTCTTCTGTTAGAAGCTCTTCGTCAAACGTCAAAGGGTGGATAAGAATGGGAGAGTGGGAGGTGGGTGGGAGAGTGGGAGGCGGGTGGGAGAGTCGGAGACGGGTGGAAGATGGTTCTCACTTTGCCAACCAATTGACACCAGCCCAAACTAATCCAAGATAATATCATATTATAGAGTTCGCCCGATATCGAAAGTGGAAAAACGGCTCCCGTAATTTGGTTATAAAACCGTTCCCAAACGTGGGGCTTGTCGTGGAGACCATTAACTTCCGAGATCACGCGATCAGAATGAGGCCTGGACATCGATGGAGCGAAAGGACGATAATAACGAGGATAATTCTTCAAGGCCTTTCCTTCGGCTAATTTTTAACGTGCAGCGAAATGAGGACATATCTTGATAAGGTTTCGTTGAATCAAATTTAAAAAGTTGTATTTATATTTAAATATGATAAAAATTTAATAATATAAAATAATATTTTAAATTGTAACTTAGGGACCGTACATTGAGTACGTCACGCTGTGGAGGGGGAGGGGTGTCGAAGAAAGTGTTACTGTTTGTGACACGAGAGGAAAAGGGGGGGGGGGGGGTGGAAGATCTTGTGTAACGTCACATATTTTTTTTAATTTTGTTATGATACATATAAAACATGAAATTGACAGGTTGGGGTTAGGGTTAGGATTAGGGTTAGGATTAGAGTTAGGATTAGGGTTAGGGTTTGGGTTAGGTTTAGATTTAGGGTTAGGGGTTGGGGTTAGGGTTTGGGTTAGTGTTTGGGTTAGAATTAGGGTTAGGATTTGGGTTAGAGTTTCGGTTAGTCTTAGGGTGTGGGTTAGGGTAAGGGTTAGGGTTGGGTTTGGGGTTACGATTAGGGTTAGTGTTTGGGATAGGGTTTGGGTAAAGTGTAGGGTTAGGTTTGAGTTAGGGTTAGTTTTGGGTTCAGGTTTAGGGTAAAATAAGGTTTTTGGGTCAGGATTATGGTTTGGGTTTGGGTTAGGTTTTAGGGCTTGGTTTAGGATTATGGTTTGGGTTAGGTTTAGGGCTTGGTTTAGGATTATAGTTTGGGTTAGGATTATGGTTAGAGTTTGTGTTTTTTGTGTGTTTGATTTTTTTAAACTATAGTTCGAAAGTGTGAATTATTATTTAATTTTTTTTTTAATTTCTTTTTTTTTGGGGGGTTGGGGGGGGTGTTGGGGGGTTGTGGGTCTGAGATTCGTGACAAATGGTGA
>CAXITT010001981.1:0-14194 GCA_964033795.1 Lymnaea stagnalis
AGCAACCTCCACCCCCTCACTTACATCTGCCCACATCTATTTAGCAACCTCCACCCCCTCACATACATCTGCCCACATTAATTGGACACATCCGTTCCCTTTTTTCCCCCACCTACATACTACCCCCCCCCCATTTAAGCACCTGAATTCCCTGCTCCAATTTCCAGCCTCCAATCCAATCCACCTCAATCCACCTCAATCCACCTAAATCCACCTCAATCCACCTCAATCCACCTGAATCCACCTGAATCCACCTGAATCCACCTGAATCCACCTGAATCCACCTGAATCCACCTGAATCCACCTGAATCCACCTGAATCCACCTGAATCCAACTCAATCCACCTGAATCCAACTCAATCCACCTGAATCCACCTGAATCCACCTGAATACACCTCAATCCACCTGAATCCAACTCAATCCACCTCAATCCACCTCAATCCACCTCAATCCACCTCAGTCCACCTCAATCCACCTCAATCCACCTCAATCCACCTCCCATCATTCCCACGCCTTGACTGACCCACCTGAATTTATTCATCTACAATTTCCACCTACATTCCCCTACCCACATCCACTTACCTCACCTCTAGCCCCACACCTTCATTTAACCCAACTCCATTCACTCATCGCCATTCTCCAAACTCCAATCACTCACAGGTACCGCCCACCTCATTTCCCAAAACTCCATTCACCCGGCTCCATCCCCCACACGTACACCCCCCTCCCCACATCCATTCACACACACCCATTAAACCCTTATTCATTCAACACAAACCGCCACCTCAAGCCACTGACCTTTGACCCTCACCTACCAATAAAAGGTCGAACAAAGTGTTTCAATAAATTGTGGTCGTGCACTTACGTTATAACCTAACTTTGCGCCCATATTAACAATGCACATACACGTACAACTGAAATCAATAAACATGAAACTGCACATTTTAAATGTATTTTTTTTATATGATCACTTCTATAAAACTCGCTCTATCCTATTCTCCTTATATATATATCCATCTCTCTCTCTCCCCCACTTTCTCCCCCCCCCTCTCTCTCTCAAACACACTCTTTTATTTTCATTTTTTCCGCTCCCTCTGTCCTCTCTCTATCTCTTTCTCTCGTACACACTCCCTCTCCCTTTCTCTGTCTCACATTCTCTGTCTCACATTCTCTCTCTCACATTCTCTCTCTCACATTCTCTCTTCTCCTCAATCTCTCTTCCATTTTCTCTCTCTTGTCTTCTCTATCTACCTCCCTTTCTCTTCCTGTCTCTCTCCCTCTCTCTTCATATCTCTCTCACCCTATCTCTTCATTTCTCTCTCACACACAAACCACTATGTTTCTCTTTTCCTCTCTCTCTAAATCCATCTCCCCCCTCATTCTCACAAACTCTCCTTCCATCTCTCTAGCTCGGTCAGAATCCATTGATGGCCACTCGAGTGTGGAGTCTCAGGTGCTGTGACAAACAAGAAATTTTACTAACTATCAAACTAGTGGAAATCGGTGACGCTGGAGTCTACATGTGTCAAGGGTTCTTTAGGATAAACAAAGAAGTTAAATAAGTAAATATCACTCAAGAAATCAGAGTCACATGTAAGTTAGCTGTTTTTGAAACTAATTTTCTTAATGTAAAATTGTATCAAGTTGACAGTACTCATGCTAGAACATTGTACTTAGGTAGAGTCATTCACTTAGGTAGAATCATTCACTTAGGTAGAATCATTCACTTAGGTAGAATCATTCACTTAGGTAGAATCATTCACTTAGGTAGAATCATTCACTTAGGTAGAATCATTCACTTAGGTAGAATCATTCACTTAGGTAGAGTCATGTATTCAACCAGTAGACGAGTATAGAACCAGTAGACACGTACAAAACCAGAAGTTTAGTATAGAATCAGTGGCCATGTTTAAAACCAGTAGCTATGTATCAACAAGTAGACAATTATCGAACAAGTAGCCATGTATAGAACCAGTAGCCACGCACAGAAAAGAGGTTTAGAATTGAATCAGTGACCATGTATAGAACAAGTGGCTATGTATCGTACCAGTAGACATTTATAGAGCCAGTAGCCATGTATAGAAAATTTCATTACCATCGTTGTTGTACAATAATTTTAAGACATGGGGAACGCAGACAAAGAGTGGCTGAAATAAAATAAAAGTACAAAAATAAAAAGGGTGAGAAGCCAAGTAGCAACGCTGTGTAATTGCAAAACGAACACAAATACGGCTCCAGGTCAAGCAGGCAATGCTAGGACATTCAAGTTGAGATTGGCTCAGTTTAGGCCACTCAGCACTAAAGTACCAGAACCAGTCGGCGTGTAAAGAACCAGAAGCCATGTATGGAATGAGTAAACATATATATTGAACAAGTAGCCATGTATACAACCAGTAGCAGAGAATAGAACCATTAGCCATGTGTACAATCAGTAGCCGAGTATTGAACGAGTAGCCAGGTGTACATTCAGTAGTCGAGTATCAAACCAGTAGCCATGTGTACAATCAGTAGCCGAGTATTGAACCAGTAGCCATGTGTACAATCAGTAGCCGGGTATTGAACAAGTAGCCATGTGTACAATTACAATCAGTATCCTGAGCGTTGAACCAGTAGCCATGTGTACAATTACAATCAGTAGCTGAGTGTTGAGCAAGTCGCCATGTGTACAATCAGTAGCCGAGTATTAAACCAGTAGCCATGTAAATAACTAGTATCCAAGAATAGAACTATTCTGAAAACAAGATCTTATCATTAAGAAGTTTTTATATTTTTTTGTTGTTGTTAGGGAATCAGTTTAACAATAAAACAAGTGGAAATCGGTGACGCTGGAATCTACATGTATTAGGGGTAATTTATGTTAAACAATGACATTAAATAAGGAAATTTTACTCAAAAAGTCTCTGTAATGTTAAATTGTATCAATTTGACAGTAATCATCCGACTCAAGTGCTATGAAGTTAACTTTTGCTTAATTTAGAGACTTTCAACATTGCTGATACGTCCATCAGGGTAAAACATCGATTTTCATATGGACTACAAACAGTTTTAGAATCTTGTAATTAGGTAGAAACATGTACTTGGGTAGAGCCAAGTAGAGCCATGTATACAACAAGTAGCCGAGTATAGAATTAGTGGCCATGTATGAAACAAGTAGACGTGTATAGAACCAGTAACCATGAATAGAAACAGAAGCCATAAATAGAACCAGTGCCTGAGTATAGAATCAGTGCCCATGAATAGAACCAGTAGCCGTTTATATAACCAATAGCCTAGTATAGAACCATTAGACGCGCGTGTAGAACCAGTTGCCGAGTGTAGACCCTGTTGTCGGGTGTAGAACCAAGTATACAACCAGTTGCCGTGTAAAGAACTATTATCAGAGTATGGAACCAGTAGATATGAATACAACCAGTAGACGAGTGGAGAAGCAGTTTGCTTGTAAAGAACCAGTTACCGAGTATAGATCAAGTCTGAAAAGAGGATCTAGACGAGTGGTTCCTATCCTGGGTTTCATCGAACCCCAGGGGTTCGGTGAGTCAGTCTCAGGGGTTCGGCGGAGGTCCAAACAATATCAGAAAAAAAATATTTTATTTTTCCTATTAAAAAGGTTTCGGTGAATACGCATATGAAACTGGTGGGGTTCGGTACCTCCAAAAAGGTTAAGAACCACTGATTTAGACATTAACATGTTTTATTCTTTTGTTATTCTTGTTAAAAATCAGCTTTTTTTAAATTTTTTTTTTTTTTTTTAAAATTCTTTCAAAGAAATAACTCCAAAATCGAATGACGATGCTTCTTCTAAATTTTAGGTTGCCTCTTTTTGTGCAAGAATTTTAGGAAATCGTGAAAGGAGATGAAGAGTCGCTGAAATAAAAGAAGAGTGCAAACACAAAAAGGATGAAAAGGCAAGTAGCAACGCTGAGAAATTTTAAAATCAACACAAATAAGGCAACAGGCAACACTAAGAACATCACCTTGAAATTGGCTTAGTTTAGACAACTCGGCCACCCGGGAACCTTGTACCAGAAGTAGTAGAAATTTAAAGCAATAGTAGCCGATTATATAACCAGTAGCCATGTATAGAATCAGCAACAATGTATAGAACCAGCAGCCATGTATAGGTCCAGTAGCTGTGTAAGAAATAGGTATCCGAGTATAGGGCCAGTTGACATGTATAGAACATGTATGTATGTATAAAACCAGCAGCCATGTATAGGTCCAGTAGCTGTGTAAGAAATAGGTATCCGAGTATAGAGCCAGTTGACATGTATAGAACAAGTATGTATGTATAGAACCAGCAGCCATGTAGGAACCATTATCCGAATATTGAATAGGTCGCCACGTGAATAACCAGTAGCCGTTTATATCACAAATAGCCTTGAATAGAACCAATAGTCGTGTAAAAAACCATTATCCTTGAAGAATCAAGTAGCCACTTATGGAACCTGTACCCGTGAATAGAACAAAAAACCATGTATAGAAGCAGAATCCGAGTTTAGAACCAGGTATAGTGAACCAGCAGCCCAAAAAAGGTCTAGAATCAGAGAATAGAAACTGTAGCCTGTTATGTATAGAACCATTTGCCATATATACAACCGGTAGCCAAGCATAGAACCAGTTGCCATGCATACAACCGGTAGCCAAGCATAGAACCAGTTGCCATGTATACAACCGGTAACCAAGCACAGAACCAGTTGCCATGTATGCAACCGGTAGCCAAGCATAGAACCTGTTGCCATGTATAGAAACAGTATCCGAGTTTAGAACTTTTCTAAAAACGATATCGAGACAATAGGATATTTTTGTTGTTGTTTATTTGATATCAGTTTAACAATCAAACCAGTGCAAATCGGTGACACTGGAATCTACATGTGTCAGGGGTGCATTATGTTAAACAATGACATTAAATCAGTTCATGCTACTCAAGAAATCAGTGTCACGTGACAGTTGACTGTTTTCAAATCTGATTTGCTAAATGAAAAATTGTATCAGGTTGACAGTAATCGTCCTAACACAATTCCTATAAAGATACCATTTGTATCATAAAGATACCATTTGTATCAATCAGAGACTTTCAATATTGCTGATAAGTCCCTTAGGGTTAAAAAAAAAAAAGACTTTCATATAAACTTCATACAGTTGTAGAATCTTGTAGCTAGGTTATAGACATGTGCTTACGTTGAATCATGTATAGAACCAGTAGCCATTTAAATAGCCGTTATCGGAGCATGTATTTGGTAGCGATGCATAGAACCCATTAGGCGTTACAATAACCAATAAACGTTCATAAAACCAGTAGACATGTGTAGAATCTGTAGACATGAAATGAAAAGAAGCCATGTATAGAAACAGAAACTGAGAAAAGAATCACTGGCCTTGTATAGAACCAGTAGCCGTGTATAGAACAATTATCCGAGTATAGAATAAGTGGCCATAAATATAACCAGTGTTTGAGTATAGAATCGGTGGCCAAGGTTAGAACGAGCAGCTGTTTATAAAACCAAAAAGCCATGTATAGAACAAGCAGCCTTGCAAGGAACCGGTATCCGAATATGGAATCAGCAGCCATGTAAACAACCAGTAGCCGAATACAAAAGACATAAACATCGAATATTATTCGTAGTCGAAGGTGTAACACTTAGGGGAAATATTTAACAGGTATTAAGTGGTCGAAGGTAATTCATTTCAGAGTTGACGGTGGGTGTGCGTAAAATGAATCATGTTCCCTGACCCCAAACACTAGTTACGCCCCTGCCAGTGGCACAGAAAGGGAGACGATCAGGTTTTTCACTCAGGTGTAGCTTTTTCTTTATATAGATTTGTGGCCTTTTTTTTTGGACCAATGCAGAGTTTTAATCCTGAAGGCAAGAGCGGAAAAAATTTGGGGCACCACATATTGGCACTAATATCAGCTACAACCACTATTTATCACCACCATAATTAGGATGTCATTTTTATCAGGAATCGAGGGTGCAGGTAATTGTTGCTTTTATTTATATCAATAAAATCAAGAGTAAGATAATGAAGAAAAAACCAACAGCATATCTGTCTGGTAGGAAATGCTCTGGAAGAAGTTGGTGTCTTCACACACTAAGGCAGTAAAATTGACATAAAAAGGTGTCTCCGATACGGATGTCAGAGTTGGAACTGGAAAGGCTAGGTCAGCATTTATGATACCGAAGAAAATATTAGCGTCACGGAGGCTGACTCTACAAACCAAAG
This sequence comes from Lymnaea stagnalis, assembly GCA_964033795.1. Lineage (NCBI taxonomy): Eukaryota > Metazoa > Mollusca > Gastropoda > Lymnaeidae > Lymnaea > Lymnaea stagnalis. The sequence continues at coordinate 6,222 of CAXITT010001981.1, forward strand.
TCAGAATTTTCAACACATTTGTCAAAACAGTGCTACTCTATGAAGCCACAACTTGGAGAACAACGGCGAGTATCCCTCAGAAAATATGGTCTTTCCGAAACACTTGCCTTTGAAAGATGCTGAACATCAAGTAACCAAACACCATCACCAAATAAAACTTACTAGAAAGGACATAACAGGAGCCTATGGCTAAAGACATCATAAGGAAAAGATGGATGTGGATCGGACAAACTCTCTGTAAACCCCAGATAACTTCACCAGACAACCCCTAACATCGACCGGGAAAAAAGAAAGAGAGTGGGACCCAAAAATACATGGAGACGTGAGCTAGAGGAAGACACACAAAGTATGGAATACACCTATAAGTATTGGAAAGGAACGCAAAGGACCGAGATAAATGGAAAATTCTTGTAGATGGCTTATCCCCATGACGGGTAAAAGGCATAAGTAGGTAATTGAGTGATGAGTGGTATTTGGGACTTGGGAGCTTTCTCCCAAGAATTGTATTTCTATCATTGCAAAATCAAGAACTTCCTTTTGAGGTATAGTTGAAATCAATGTTCCTATTAGACTTTTTTATCAAGAAATTTTTCTTTACACCGTACGAATAGGTGGGGCTTAACAAATATAGGCTAAGCATTTTTTAAAACCCTCTGTTATTCAAGAAATGTTTAAGGGTCTGTGGAGGCATTTTGGTGCCAGTGCCATACATAAACTGAATTCATCTCAGTTGTGGCTTGCCCCAGGGTATCATTTGACACAAGTTTACATTCAAAGTCGTACTGTAACATCGTAGTTCCGGTTCACAAAGCGCCTGAGAGGTAGTAGTGAAATCGCTCTACATTTTCTCATTTTTGGAATGTTTCTCTTAAGTTTTATTCCTGAAAGTTGGATATGGTTGTATCTTAAAGCGTCCTTGACGTATGAATATAATTTATTTCGAACGTAACTAAGAATCGGAGGACTTACTCTGTGTTTTCCATTCTATATATTAATTAATGTAAACAAAAACAGTCAATTCTATTAACAAATACTTCCGGTTCAATAGTCGCTTGGCAAGAAGCAGTGAAATCTCTCCACATTTTCTCATTTGAGGAATCATCATCATCCTCAGTGGCACTACAGCCCATGTAGGGCCATGGCCTGCTCCACCAAATCTTTCTATTCGGAGCGATCCATGGCTTTCGGCCGCCATGCGCGAACCCCCAACTGGTGTAAATCCTTCTCCACATCATCAATCCATCTCAGCCTTGGGCAACCGGTGAGTCATCAGTCAAACTAAGTACATTCCAAGTCGCTATCCGTATATCATATTTTTGGTCAGTCATGGGTCCATAGATATCAGTCCATTTTTCTGTAAGTGGTTTAACTTTTCTTACACTTGCTTTTTTTACGTGACAGGATCGCCAGCCCTGCGCACAACCGTCTGGGGGATGTTCTTTGCAGCTCTCAGGGTAGCTGCCTTTCTATTAGGTCAGGTCACTAGCCTGTGTGGGTCCATCCTCTTCCTACAACGCAGAAGTTACTGATTTTGGTCCCCCCCCCCGGGTATTTTATTTCCCCGGTAACCCCCATAGTGGTGGGCTTTCCCCTATCCGCCACCTGGGGAGGCGCTCGATGGAAGATCAGCATCTCCTCACGGGCTAATTTGTGGAATGTTTCTCTCAAATTTGTATTCCTGGATAGTTGGATATTGTTTAGAAGCTAAACTTTTCAATCCTAACTACCAACCAGTGCTTCGCGCATAAAGACATATGACTACATAACCCAGTTCTACTAGATCTCCATCAGCTGCATTGAAGGCTTTGCACCGGAATATCTTAAAGAACTTTTATATAAACATATATCCAGAACCTGCGGTCTTCAACAAAGTCTCTACTGAAAATTACTAGTGTTGATGAACACATCAAAAAGTCTTACGGAGTGCGCTCTGTTGAAGCGATTGCGCCTAAATTCTAGAACAGTTTGCCTCAATCTTCGAGGCGATTAGAAAATGATTAAAAAATCCTTTAAGAAACATATACAGACTTTAAAAAAAAAAAGATTGAAGAACACCAGAGCGCAGTAAGCATGCTAAAGTAGCATGGATACCATGATAAATATCCGATCAATCAATCGATCAATTGATAAGGGTCAGGGAATGGGGTGCATCAATTAAGAGTGCTGAAGACAGTCGCGCAAATTCAAATTGCAAGGGTTTTTTTTTATGCGTACTTAAATTCGGTATTTCTTTCAGATAATTTTGAGGTGACAATAACACTTGCGTGTGGGAAGCGCCCAAATGATAAATAAGAACGACATCTTTCACACATCTATCTACCGGGACAAGAACTACACTAACACCGTCCAACTGGCACCCTTGAGGGGATGCATTTTTGCCTAAATTAAAAATTGCCTATTAAAATCTGCTTAGTCACCAGCTAAACGTTTGATTAATTCAAAATACAAGAATGCATTTCAGCAAATAATTTCATTCAACTGGAGAGCAACGAAAGAGGTGCCCGGGTTTTTGTTTTAAAAAATGTAATTGTCACTTAACCACAGAAACATGACGTGGGCCAAGCAACTTTTACGACTGCAGTGGGCCTCGGATATTTTAGTGACTTAAAGATGTGATGTGGACAGTTATCATATTTTTATGCAATGTGGGGGGGGGTGGGGGGTGGACTAGTCCAAAAAAAGTGTTAAAAGCGGCCAGGAAAAGTGGAGCGACGATTCTGCGTGAGCTGTGCAGTTCATTTTTAACACTTAAATCTGATTATTTATAACTTTTGGGGGTTAACTACATAGTTAAAAATGAATTTTCAAAAAATGAAAACAGGTTTCAATCACACAAAAAACAAGCTGCTGACACCAGTTGAACGCAAACGAAAAAAAAAATCCTAGAATAATTACCTTTATTGCAAAGTCTTACCAGAGTCAAGAAGAAAAACCAACATCATATCTGTCTGGTAGGAAATGCACTGGAACAAGTTGGTGTCTTCACAGAGTCAAGAAGAAAAAACAACAGCTGCTTAGCAGAAAGGTCTATACATTTTTATGGTTATAACATCGGGTCATTTTCATTACTCGTATGTGAACGGTATTGTTAAAAATGTAAAAAAAACATGAGTTGTTTACAAAATAACATTATTTATTAATTACTGTGTTTTTTTCCCCATGGCCACATTCACGGGGTATTGGAGTAGCACCATCAGAGGAGACTTCAGGGCCCAGTGGCAGAAGCGGAACAAACGTCGATGCAGAATTCGAAGCAATTTTGGTTGCCCCTAAGCAACTGCGTCGTATAGCGAGGGGGAAAAGCTTCCCGATGAATGCAGTCTTCACCCAGACACATAATTTGGCTCTTGAGCATGTGGTTAAACGGTCAATGTACACTGCATCCCTTGTCACGTTGAGGTCACGTGGAACGAGAAGGCGGATACCTTTGTGGGAAAAGGTTCAGGTCAGCCACAACCCGACACGCCCATGACTCAAATAGTGGGGTGGTTGGGGGGGGGTCAAGGTTTTGCTCAAAGAACACATTCAGGAAGAGCGGCTAAACGAGTGGGCAGCAACTGACACGGCACGTCAGCTCTGACTAATCATGCCTTGCCATAGTAAGAGCGACCTCTGGTTGAAGTTGCCACGTGGGCGAACGAACCCTAATGACACAGACGCCAACGGAACATGTCAGACACGCAGCTAGCGACACCGACTCCACTCACGTACGAATCTCACTACTGATTCTGTAAAATGGATACTGAAACAGTAGAGCACCTAATCGATGGGTGCCCCGACACCAGGGGTGGTGACAAATCAGTGCAATGCAATGATGTTGGAGGTGAAAGAAAGAATAACACCAGGAAATCGTTCTTATTTCAGCCGACAAAAGCTACCATGAAAGCAAAACGGGATCAAAGAAGTCAATATACCTTACTATCGTAAGACCAGTAGTAACTTACGATCGTGAGACTTTGTTCCTTAGACGAAAAGCAGAGAACCTGCTTAATACATGGGAGATGAAAATCAGCATAAAAATATGTGACCGGTGATAGACATGATGTTTGGAGAATCCGCACAACCCGGGGGAGATATCCAATGTACAAAGACGCACCCATAGCAGAAACAATTTTAAAAAAAGGGAGACTATGCTGGACATGACACATTTAGAGGATGCCGGATTGTAGAGAAGCAAGGGGGGATCTTCAGACAGAACCCCAGTGGCAGACGGCTCACCGGTTGACCAAGACTAAGATCGATCGACGATGCAGAGAAGGGCTTAAACCAGCTCGGGGTTTCGAGCACGGAGGCGGAAAGATGTGGTGGAGCAGGCCTGGCTCCTACATGGGCTGCGGCGTCACTGATGATGAGTTCACTAAGATCCCATCTGAAGAAGACTTTGGTACCTCTTTGGTTTTAGCGACCGGTGAGTGCCCCCGTTCCCCACCCACATTTCAAAGTCCTGGTAATAATATCTCAAAGTGAGTCACGATAATTATAGATGGGGGGGGGGTGTGGGGGGTAGGAAATAATCCACATGCAGTCTATCAAGTTTAATATTTCCCACATCCCAACTTTGTCTCCCCTTACAGATCAGGGTGCCATACATATCCGAGGCGCCCTGCAGCCTCAGGGGTTGCAAGAAACATGCGAAGGCTCTCATTAACTTTTTGTAAAACATTCTCAGAATAATTGTTTCTTCTAAGGTTGCACCAATCATCAAATTTACCGATTGTCAGATAATCGACCTGCAATGAGTATGATGCTTAAAAAGAATACTTTTTTTATTAAATGAACAAAAAAAAGCTCTCTTTAAATTTCAAAACTTTTTTTGCGTGAAAGAGAAAATATGTGTTTATATATGATTAAATTGTACTCTTTAATATTTAACTTACAATTAATTTGTAATATGTAATCTCATTTGCATCTATTGTAGGACAGACAAATTGGACCAGATCAGTGCCACGAAGGGGGATGATCTACTAAAATGCTCTATGGAAATACTTATCGCTAAACTTACAGACGACACATTTGTGGTCTTAAAGTTAGTCCTTGGACGAAAAACCTTCGAAGAGGATAGTTTTTCCAAACTTATGGGATATGATTTGAAATGCGATGACAAATATGGAGGTCATGCCAATTGCACAGTGCGTGACACTTTGTTCTAGTCACTTTTGATTAATTTGAAGTTAATTTCTCACAACTCTCCTCCAATGTCCTCATCTTGTACAACTTGATCCAAGACACAGTTGAAATTATTTCTGCTCTAATGGATTATATTTATTTATTTAGATTATATAGGAATTTCTCGGACCTCTTTGCTTGAGATGAAAACTCAGTAGTTTTGCCCAGTTGAATCAAATTAGTCAAAGGGAAAGAAAAACCAAAGAGCGATGTCCAAAGTGTAAATGATTTAAAGTTGTGTCCTCTGTGGTGTGTTTGAATGAATTATCAGTGAAAGTTTGTCATAGACAATTAATACAGTGGAGTTGCGTAGATAGTTTCATTCTTAAAACAAGTTATAAAATCGATAACTCAATTTAAATTTATCTTAATAAATGCACAATGATCAGGAACAGCCACAAGGCATCTATAAGATATTGTATCCAGGATTCCTTAGCCTTGACAAACAGTGATATTCTAAATAATTTTTTTAATAAATAATTTTCTTACGACATTTTTTAGGTCTTGATGTTTAAACAGAACCTTTTAAAAAAAAATTATTAAAATCAGAAAGTTAAAATTGAGCATGAATATATCTATTTTTTTTTTTTAATCCTTACATTGGACGAGACCATTGCTGTTATTCATGGGAGTTTCTATCTGTGGGTGTTATCGAGCTGTAACATGGCAAAGAGACTCTTTGCCGATGTCAAATTTTTAGCCCCACAACCCCCACCCCCCCCCCCCAAACAAAAAATTATGTTTTTCCAGTTTTTTCAAGGGGAAGATAGAATACAATTACCCACAATAGCATTAAGTGAGATTCTTTTTAAAAAAAACAAACACCAGATGTCGCTCGCACGTTTAGTGCGTAGTATTTTCTTCTTTTTTTTTCTAAAATAGCTGTTGAAATAAATCTGCGGTGGAAAAATGTGTGGGACGTTAGACTATTGCTGTATTTAAGGGGCGTAAAAAAAATGTCCCGTTGTGATTTTGGTGGACAGGGGGGGGGGAGGGGATTAATTGGGATTCTTTTATTGTGCGTTACATGTTTGCATGCCGTCCACGGATCGGACTAGCAGGCCACCAACGAGCTCACCGTAAACCCCCCCCCCCTAAACCGGATGAATGGATGGCAGCACACACCAAGAAATTTTTATTAAAGGGGGGGGGAGGGGATTAATTGGGATTCTTTTATTGTGCGTTACATGTTTGCATGCCGTCCACGGATCGGACTAGCAGGCCACCAACGAGCTCACCGTAAACCCCCCCCCCCCTAAACCGGATGAATGGATGGCAGCAACAACCAAGAAATTTTTATTAACAATCAGAGCAGTCGAAAGCAGTGACGCTGGTGGTTTACACGTGTGAAGGGCTCATCGGGCACAATCAAAATATGCAATTATTCAACGTCACTCAAAAGGTCACTGTCACGTGTAAGTTGACTGTTTTATAAAATCTCTTTTTCTTAATCTACAGCTTTATTAAAGTGACAGCAATTGCTATAAATATATGATTTGTATATATTAAGACTTTCAAAACTGCTGATACGCGCCCCCCCCCCCTTTTCCACACACACATTTTTTAGGGCAACACATCCATCTCATACTTGAGAACCAAAAACAATTGTAGAATAATTGTGTACTGAATTCTCATGTAGAACCTCCTTCCTTAAAAAAAAGAAAGATAAAATCCAACTATTATCCTTAAATGCTGGATTAAATATTTTCACATTCAAAATCTTTATGACTAAAAACAAACACCATTTAAATGTCTGACATTTAGTTCACAGTTTTAAGGGGTGCATGACGTTAAAAGAAACAAATGTTTACTGGAGAAGGTAAATTTTACAGATCAAATCATGCCCTTACGAAGCTGTATTATAAACAGAAATGACACTTTGATACCTTTACTTAAATTGAAACATGCGGCAAATAGTGACACTGGTAACTACATATGCCAAGGTTACTTTAACTTTGAGGACAGTCAGTGGGGTAAATGTCAATGGCATGGTATGTTTTAATAATTTCTGGTCACTTGTATTAAGTTGGAAGTTATTTTCTTACAAAACTCCTCATTTGTCCTCGGAAAAGTAAGATAACTTGAGAGACAACACAGGATAACTAAATGTTGATCTGTTGGACCAGATCTGATTCGATTATAGCATTCTTCCTTGGACCACCAAAGCCCGTAACTCAGTGGTTTTGCTCTGTTGAATCACGTTAGTCATTGGGAAAGAAAGAAACAAAGAGCGCTGTCCGTTGTGTTATGGTTAAAAGATTAGTCCGCTCTGCTGAGTTCTGAATGAATTATCAGTAAAAGATTAAAGCAGAAATCAATTCAGCACAGCTGCGTAGACATTTGCATTCTTAAAACAAGCTGTAAAATCAATACATTAATTTACTTACTTCCATCCACACTTTACTCACCCACCTCCATTCACCCACCTCAATTCACCCACCTCCATTCACCCACCTCCATTTACCCAACTCTATCTCCCACATCCATCTTCCCTGATCCACCTGCTCACATCAATTGCCCACATCAATTCCTCACCTGGACTCAAAAACTCTACTCCCCCCGTCCCATTTACGCATCTCAATCCCCAACGCTATTCTCCAAACACCATCCATCTCCCGCCCATTCAGCCACCCCCATCAACCACCCCCATCAACCACCCCCATCAACCACCCCCATCAACCACCCCCATCAACCACCCCCATGCATGCTCCTCAAGTCTACCGCATTCGTTTACTCACACCTATTTAGCAACCTCCAACCCTTTGCTTACATCTGCCCACATTAATTTGACACATCCGTTCCCTTTT
>CAXITT010001988.1:6367-20126 GCA_964033795.1 Lymnaea stagnalis
AATTCGCCACCCCTAATTACTTGCTATAGGTGAAAATCTTCTTATCATAATCATCAAAAAAATTCAAATTTACTACTCATGTGCTTTTGTTAAATCAATCATTCAGTCAAAGCCACCTCTTGTCCATTCACTAAGAACTATTAATATAGTTCTTAGCACATTCTTTATTAGTGTTGTAATAAATATGATTTGATTGTTAAGCTTTCCAGCCTTAGACACATGTCTGTAGTATTTTTTTGTTAGTAACTTTTACAGTGATGTGTCACTAATTATTTGATTAATAGTCAATTGTCTCGTCATGTGTAACTTATGATTTGTTTGTTAGTCACTTGTCTAGTTATGTGACTCTAGTGATTTGTGCTATTCAATTGTCTAGTGATGTTGGAAATGAATGCATAAATTGAATCTTTGTCTAGTGAGGTTTTTAAATGAAAGCACAAGTTGAATAATTGTCCAGTGATGTTTGAAATGAATGCACAAGTTGAAACATTGCCTAGTGATGTTATTTAAATTTAAGTTAATATTTAAATTTATTTAGCTTTAGATTTTGACAACATCAATAACTGTAAATACATTAATATGTACTGACAGGGTAATGCTCAGGTCACACGATCAAATTCCTGTCAAATTTCTTCAATATGCTTCAAATTTAAGTATGAAGGCACCATTTTGTGTGTGGTTTCTTTGTTGAGATTTTGTTCAAAATTTGATCAAATTCTAAGTAAGAAAGTTTAGTCTCTTAACAGATCATAAACCATTAATGGCACTAAACAAAAAGAGAATAGCCAATAACAAGATCAACAGATAGTCTTCAATACTCTATCAATTGAAATAAAATCAATAAAAGGCAAAAACAACATTGTTGCTGATTTTTGGTCAAGACAAATTGAGTATAAAGAAAATGACAAAAACATAATACATATTGAACTTATGTGGATTGTCATACCATACTATAGTTATTCTATATTTATTGTTTTAGTATCAGTAATGTGTGTAACAGACCATGTTACTTATTCATATGACATGGATTTTTTCACAGGACACTAACATTTGCTCTCACGGCACAAAGGCAAAGTGATTTGAAGGAAAAGAATAGAAACACGAGAAAAAAGGAACTAATTTTTATAGTGTATGGAGAATTCATTTTTTCTTGAGTGAAGGGAGTGAACGACATAATTTTAATGGAGAAGGTTGACATGTTGTATTTTTCAGATGGATTTAATGAATTAATTATTAGATACATTTTTGTAAGTGTATGGATATATATTTTTCATATTACACTATAAATGTTCGAACAATTCTGATGTCAAGGAACCATGTGATGTATTTATCAAATATCTTAATAAAGTACTGTGTAATTTTCATTGGACCTTATTACTTCTTGGCGGAGAAAGAGACAGTCGTTTGTAAAGGTGAATGAGATAGTTACATTGGCAAATCATCACTTGCACTGAAGAAATAAAATACATTAGCTCACGTTTACAAGTAACATTACATTATAAACGTTACATATGATAACTGGGAAATATAAATGTTTATGCTTTAAAATGAGTGTTTGTGTGATAACTTTATAATGTATATATTTTATATATTTTTATGAGTAATAAATAAAATGCATCTTTTTTTTCTCCAGAAATTATTAAACACACTAGAGCCACATTTACAATACCCTAACTTGAGAGACGATGAAATGACAAGATTTCTATTGTCAAAGATGATTGTGACATCCTATTTTCAAATATGCAAATACTGCAACTAATGGTAGTGCTTATTGATAACTTCATTCAGCACTGCTTATTTTTTAATAAAATTTATACCAATTTGTTTCTGAGTTCTTGTGAAATCTGTGATTGAACTTGTATTTGTATCTTTTAAATCAGGTGTTTTATCTGGAAGTTATTTTTAAAAGGAGATTACCACTCCCTAAAATATTATCTTTTACAGTTTAAATTAGAGTACCAGTATATAAAAAGTATACATAATTGTACTCAATATAATTTTTAAAATCTAATGCAGTGTACTACAAATGAGCGTTCTGTTCATTTTAATACATAAATCAGGAATGATTTCCCTAAACTTGGTAAAGGGATGTCAACAAAAATATACCGGGTTATAAAAATTGTCAAGAGCTGGAGAAGATATCTAGAGAATGGAAGAAATGGAAAGAAATAGTTAATGGCCTATTTTCCACTGGCAGTTGATCAGACTGAGAAGAGGAGTACTGCTAATTCTCTTTTTAACTACCGGTATCTCATAACTTGTCAAATAGCACCTAAAATTCCCATTAAATCAATTTAAAAATTATATTGATTATTTTTTTTATTAATGAACTTTTATTTATGAATGTTCAGGAGAGCTTTACTATACTTGTACAATGTAACAGTATTTTTGAGAAATGTAAGCTTTTTACTATGATTCTATCTCATTTGAAGGTCCTTATTTAAATATTTATTATATCTAAAGTCAAGTTTTTCTACATTCTACCAAAAAAAAAAAAGTCTATAGCATGACTCAAACAATAATATAATAAGATTTTACGTTTTCTGTGGAAATTATTAAAAAGTGGACCTAAGGGGTCGCCACAGAACAACAATATAATAACTAACCTATACTGCGCCTAAGTTAAGTAATTTAAAAAGTTGAACTTTTTAATTTAATCAAGGGGGCATCCATTTGCTATAATAGCACTGAAAACAAAAAAGGGGGGTGGGGGTAGGAGAATTAAATTTCTAATTGTTATTTGTAATCAGGGTTACGGAGCCCAGGAGCAATATTTTCTTTGCCTGGAGCTCGAGCTGGTAAAATTTCTCATTGATCCAATTGGAAGTACTAAGTAGTCATTAGTGTTACAGTTACAGGGTTATAGTATATATGCTGTACAAGTAATAAGCCTATTTATAAATACCTTTCAATTACATCATGCCCTTCGCCAATTTATTGTCTAATTTTTCTATTACATCTTTTTCTAAATTAAGTACATTATTATTACTTGGAGGCTGCTGTTGTTTTGATAACTTAGCTTAGTCAATGTAAACACGACCTAGTGACCTAGATTGATGAAATTCTTCTTAGTGTTTGTTCATGTGATATGGAGGTTGCATAATCATACAGATTTTAAGAAATTTGCATGCCATCAAAATTTGATCAAATAGTGATTTGAAAGTTATGACAAGGCTTCATACAAAAATTGCATCAAATGTATGAACGAAAATTTGATGAGAATTTGATCGTGTGAACTGAGCATTAGGGTAATTCATTCAGCTCATCAGTCTATTTGAACCAACTGGTCAAAGTAATACATTTTATCATTCAGTCTTCATGCCAAGACAGGTTAGGGTAATTAAAAAGTCTATATTATTAGTTTTTGTGGAGCAGCACATTCATACAGCAACAAGGTGACATTTATTTGAATTACAAATGAAAAATAGCATAGGTTTAAAACCATTAATGTTAAAGTTTGAGTGATTGAAACAATGAACAGGTTGATTGAAAAGTCTAAAAATTTTAGTTGTGTGTTAGTAGAAATTTATTTTATTAATAATTTGGTAAATTTGTTTACTTGGGTTGAGACATTAAGGTGTCAGCCAAGATGGTGTGTTGTACACTCAGATGAGAGTCAAGATGGTGTGGTGTACATTCAGATGTCAGCCAAAATGATGTGGTGTATGTTCAGGTGTCAGCCAAGATGGTGTGGTGTACATTATGGTGTCAGCCAAGATGGCGTGGTGTACATTCAGCTGTCAGCCAAGATGATATGGTGCACAATCAGCTGTCAGCCAAGATGATATGGTGCACAATCAGCTGTCAGCCAAGATGATATGGTGCACAATCAGCTGTCAGCCAAGATGATATGGTGCACAATCAGCTGTCAGCCAAGATGATATGGTGCACAATCAGCTGTCAGCCAAGATGATATGGTGCACAATCAGCTGTCAGCCAAGATGATATGGTGCACAATCAGCTGTCAGCCAAGATGATATGGTGCACAATCAGCTGTCAGCCAAGAATCTATGATATAGGTTTACTGAAACGTCTTGGTTTTCACCGCAAAGTCACTTGTGTAGAATGCATTAACCTGGAAGTGAAAAAACAAAATATTAAAATAATATTATTTACTGTCCCTAAACAATAATATTTTTATTCATTTACTTCAACTGCTTCATGTACTTCATCTACTTCACTTTAGCTGCAAGACTCATAGAAGATGAAAATATGTGTTGGTTATTGCTACATGTAACAAAGACTGCAATGTCTACATCAAAGTTATGCATCTGAAAAAAAAACACTATAACAAAAGAAGCGTTAGTAAAATTTAAGAAAAAAAGTACTCCTATATCATACGTGTCAAACTTAAGGCCTGTGGGCCACATTAGGCCCAGCGTACAATTATATCAGGTCTGAGAGGTCTTGACCGGCGTACAATTATTTATATCAGGCATGAGAGAGAATTTTAGGCTCAAATATTTTTAATGGCCCTGCGATATAAAGTGCAAATCATATTCCCTAATAATACCTGAGAGCGTTCTCGCTTTTTCTATCAAAATAAGTGACAATAAAAATTGTGTAGTGAGTGGATGTTTGTCGTTACAGTAACCTAGAAACATTCAGTTGGTTATTTTGGATAGGCGCATAAGAAATGAAAGTGGTGTAGAGCCTGGATATTACATCACACTTTCCTGCTATGGCTAACGTGTTATCAATCTGTACCTACTTTATGGAGATAATGTGGCTGTGATCAAGGAATATAATCTGAGACTAAACATCAAGACAAGTTAAAATTCCTGAATGCAGAGTAGAAGCAACAGAAGGTAGAAGAATTGAAGATGAATGTTTTTCACCAAAGCAAAATCACATACTGAAGCTGCTGTGAAAGCAAGTTTTATTGTGGTGAAGGAGCTTGCAAAATCAGGCCAACCATTTACAGGAGGAGCTTGTGAAGTGCTGCATGATGAAAGTGTGTGACATCTTGTGTTCAGACAAAAAGCAGATGTTTGCAAATGTAAGCCTTAGCAGAAATACCGTTGCTGATCGGGCTTGTGAGATGGCCACTGATGTGAAAACACTAGCTGATCGAAAAAGACAAACACTTTGTTGCATTCTCACTTGCTGTCGATGAAAGTAATGACACGACTGACACTGCACAGCTGACTGACACTGCACAGCTGACTGACACTGCACAGCTGACTGACACTGCACAGCTGACTGACACTGCACAGCTCGCTATCTTCATCTGTGGAGTGGTCTCCAGTTTCAATGTTACAGAAGAAATATTGCACATGGAATCCATGCATGAGAAATGACAGGAAAAGAAATGTTTGACAATGTATGTCAAAGTTTAACCGACATGAACCTGCCTTGGGACAAACTAGCTGGACTTACAACAGATGGAGCACTGGCGATGAACAGCGAAAAAAGGGGACTAGTTAGTTGGAAGGATGTGGTTAAAAATGCAGGATAAATTTACTGGTGGATTGATAGCATATCACTGCATCATACACCAAGGCTCGCTGTGTGGTAAAGTCCTCAACATGGAAGGTGTAATGAGCACTGTTACACAAACCGTCAACTTTATCAGAGCCAAAGGTTTAAATCACAGGTAATTTCAATATTTTTTTTGCTGGAAATAGACTCAAGAGTTCGGCGACATGCCTTATCATACAGAGGTGCGGTGGCTAAGTCTGATAAAAGTTCTTAGTAGATTTTTCCAGCTGATTGATGAAATCTCTCAATTCATGGACAGCATTGGGAATGACTCCACAGTTTTTCGGGTTAAAAATAAAAAGCGACTTGAACCTGCAGCTCCAGGCACGGGACCACTTGATCACTGATATGCCTGATGCAGTGAAGGTATTTCAAGTGAAGCTGTGCTTAAGGGAGACACACATGCAACTTGTCTCCCTGTTCTTGTTGCCAAGCAATGTTGAACCAAGTCAACCTATGTCATAGATGTGGAAACTGCACCTGCAAATTTGTAGATGGAGCTGATAGAGCTGTAATGGGAAGTTTAGAAGGCTTCCAATTGTTGCATTGTATAATAAGTTAATAACTTGTTTGTTTACACCGAAATAGTACATTTTTTAAAGATAGAAAAGTCTTTGGTTGATTTTTTAATAAAAAATTTGGCTGTGTTCATGCCATGTCATCCATCCATCCTTGTGGCGCTATGGCCCATGTAGGGCTTTGGCCTGCCTCACTACTTCCTTCCACTCAGACCTAATTAATGCTTTTCTTTTCCATGCTTGGATTACCAGCTGCTGTAGATCTTTTTCCACATCATCCATCCATCTAAGCCTAGGTCTGCCTTTGAGCCGTTTTCCTCTGGGGTTTGGTGATGTACCCGCTTCCTTCTTCTGTCATTTGGCATTCTCTTTAAGTGTCCTGCCCAGCGTAGCCTGCCCTTTTTTATTTCTGCTACTAGCGTGGGATCCTGATATAGACTGTACAATTTCGGGTTGGTACGTATTCTCCATCCATATTCATCCTTTGTCATATATTTCCCGGAGAAATTTTCTCTCCCATGTGTTTAATAGGTTTTCTGCTGTTTTTGTTTGGGTCCAAGTCATGCCCTGTCAGCTTATTATTAATGGTGATACTTAGATACTTTTGTGTCTACTTCCTCAATACTGTGATTATTTATTGTGAGATCTGTAATTGGGTGATTCCCCCTTTGGAAATCGACAACCATTTCTTTCAGTTTTGAGATATTTAACTAAAGAAAATTTTCATTGCACCAACTGATAAAGCTAGTAAGTTGTGGTATATGCTTTCCCCTTCAGATATTAAGCAATGGTAGCATCATCAGTAAATTTAATTATTGGAACGGTGTTGCTTGGGCTCTGGGTATTATTGGTATATATTGTATACAGGACAGGGGAGAGAACGCAACCTTGTGGTACCCCGGTACATATTTCTCTACTTAATGATATTTGGTCATTCAACTTGAAATATTTGTTAAAAAGTTCAGTATCCTTGCTTGAAAAGCTAACATATAAAGCTTTTTAATCATAAGGTGTGGTTGGATAGTGTTAAATGCTGATGAGAAGTCAAAGATTGATTGATTGAATACTTATATAGCGCTAAGTATCCATGCTATTTTAGCATGCTCACTGCGCTTTCAGTGATGGCATCCGGGGCGTCCCAGGGGTTGTCGGAATGATTCATTGTTTGTCGCCTGTAGGGGACGCCATCTCCGGGTTTGAATTTAGAGTTTCCTTCTTAGATGAGTTGCCGACAAAGGTTAACGTGTCCCCATCTACGCTGGGTGCTGGATGGGTTTATGCTTGACTGGGCTTTGGCTGGAATTGAACTCCCGACCACCAAGCACTTCCAAGAAAGCACCCTAGCATATTTTTTAGAGCTGTCTAGATGATGGTAAAGTCTTTCCAATACAGTAAAACCCCTGTTTTGCAACCCTCTCTTAAACGACTTCCTCCAACATATGACCGAAAAAAAATTCACCAATGCTTTGTAATATATAAAGACCTCTCTTAAACGACTCCCTCAAAAACGCGACTTGCAACCTTCAAATAATTCAATTTTATGACCTAGCACCTGAAAAAGTCAGATTCCAAAGCAATGCTATATTTGTGCGCTTGGAGAAAACAGTTTCGTTTACGACTTTTAACAGCAGGCGATGCACTAAAGCAGCTAGGATGTAGTGAAGGGGAAATAACGCTTGCACCGTAAATTTGTCTTTTGAAATACTCCAAGGAGATGGCCAGTTATGGCCTGAGCAGGGGCCTTTCAGACCTTGCTGACACCATGTCTGGTGTTCAAAGAGACATACTAAAAGAACATGCACGGGTGGGGGTATCATGAAAACAAACAGAAATAACAGATTTCTTTCAATAAAAAAAACTATTCAATTGACAGAATAAAAATAATTACAACAATTAATGCGCTTATCTTATACATAAATAGATATAACTCTAAGCATGTACTCAGCACTTACACATGTTTTTAAACAACTACCAAACCAGCATTGGAATTAATGAGGAATAGGAAGATAATGACTGTATTGGTTGTGAGACAATATGAGTTTATATTGGTTGTGAGACAGAGTTTAATCTATAATTCTGAATGTAAGATGGTGCCTATACTTAATGGTATGTGTATTTTTCTACTTGTTTACTTAATTTTCTAAGTGTCGCTTTTTGAAAATGTCCTACCTCTTTTTTAAGACCCCCCACCAAATAACGCACTCGTTTCATTGGCAATTTAAAGGTAGCAAAATGGAAGTTTTACTGTAATAGTAAGATGGTATCCTCTGTATTTCTGTAGGTAATGTCTTCACGTATGTAATAATACCAATAATCATAATGTTCATATGAATTAATCTTTAGAATGCTGTTAAACTTAGTATTATAGTTGTAGTTTTATTGTTGTTTTTTTTTTTTGATTGTAGGCACAATTTTTAAAAAACCTACTTCAATTGGTCATCCTTGTCATGGTAAAGTTTTAAGTCCAGTTTTGACATCTTCATATGAAGTTTTAAATGTCTAGCTTGGTCATCTGCATGTGATATTTTCAAAGTCCAGTTCTCACATCTTCATGTGAAGTTTACAATGTCCATCTTGGTAATCTGCATGTGAAGTTTTCAATGTTTAGTTCTGACATCTTCATGTAAAATTTTTAAAGTCCAGTTTGGTCATCTCCATGGCTTTCATTAATACATTCAACCAACCAAATTTGAGAGGAGACTCATCTGGAGGAATACAATTTTAAACATAATTTACACTTCTATTCTAAACTTAATATTTTAACCATATTTCTTGTCTAAATTTAATATTCTAACTATACTTCCAATCTATATTTAATATTCTAATCACACCTCTAGTATAAACTTATTATTCAAGTTCATTAAGTAAACATTCTGTTTTAAACATGACACGACAGATACTTAAGATGAGCTCAATCAGGGTGAATTCTTTCCCTCAAAGTTAACACTGAAAGTTATGCACTTATTTGTTCAACAGTCTGTTAGAATTTAACAGAGTGCTCCTCTGGCTTTAACAAAATCAAACAATCGCTCTTAATTAAAGTTAATATTGTCACTAAGGGAGTGAAGTTTTGTGGTATATGATGCCTGATTATTGCACTTGAGACACACATCAGATGTGTTTAAATTGCCCTGGTTTAAAAATTTTGTCTTAGAAAGAATATTTGCTGGATATGTGCTAAAAATGAATAGATACAATGTAATCAAAACACATTATTTGGATAAAGAAAAGAATCTTATCTTACCTTATCTTATCTTATAGTGTTGAAATGTAGCAAAAAAGCTGCAATGGTAAAACATCATGGGTAACTTTTATGGTCCTGAGCAGAGCTATCCAAATGGGACCCTGATGGTAAACTCCTTCACTTTGAGTGTCACTCATTGAAGAATGTGTTCTCTAATCTGTATGACAAATTAATTCTGACTTTGTCATACAAACACACTCATACATTTTTACACTGGCTATTTATTTTAATACATTTGAGATTAAAAATAAATATTGTGAATTTTCATTAACTATAAAACTAAAAATTGTGAATGTTAACAAAATTGTATTATTTTTAAAATATCTACCTTATGATAATTATAGTTTATAACATCCTACAGTTGTAAATAAATTGTAATTTAATGTAATGCTTATTGGTAAGCCCTTGACCATGTGTTGTTAACCCTAAAGAGCCACAAACATGATGTTTTTATCATAGTCAGATCCCACTGTGTGGCTCATCTAGGTCTAGATGCTTTAGCCTTATAAAATCTTTGTCAACCCCCCCCCCCCCCCAAAAAAAAGTAAAGAATTATATTAGCATTTAATTAAAGCTTATATTATACTCATGCACCAGACTTGTTTCCCCAGGAACTCAAAAAATAGTACAATTCCATCTCAAAATAGTACAATATTGTCTCAGAATAGTACAATACTGAACAAATTAGTACACTTGTAGCAATAAAAGGGGCACATTCTTTAACTGAGTACACATTTTATAAATATTTAAATACCTTGTGTATTGATGACGCTTGCTGAACTTTTAAGCTGCTGGAGTTCTTTTGCACTGAAAGTTTCATCCAAGTCCAAGCAGCTTCCTGATTTTCTCTTGAGGACTAACAAGGCCTCTGTTGTTTTTGGGCCATTATTTTTTTCCCTGGTCTGCGCATGTTTTCAGGAACATAGAGAATATTCTCTTGCACGCAGCACTGGAGTGAGGTATGGTGAGGATCCCTTTCACTACATGGGCAAGATTCTTAAGGGCTGGGTGCTTTTGGCAAATTGTTTGCCAAATCCTGTCAACTCTTACCCCATCCTCAATGCAATCCTCAATGTTCCTCTGCTGATGCCTATCAAACTCTTCATAGATGGTGTCAACATCAGTCCCTCTGGGGATCAGAATGGGGAATCTGGTAAGGAAGTATTCTAGCTGGTGTTGTTTAAACTCCTTTTTGGATCAAATACAGAAGCATTCTGAAGTGCAGAATCTGTTAAGGAAGTATTCTAGCTGGTGTTGTTTAACCTCTATTCTCCTTTTTGGATCAACTACAGAAGCATTCTGAAGTACAGGATCCCTTAGGGAAGTTTTTTTTAGAAGGTAGTCAAGCACCATCTCAAAATATTTTCCAAATAAAGCATAGAACTCCACAACCCCCTTGTCTCTGGGGCTGTACTTTTCTTTGTTTTGCAGCATGGTCTTTACCTGAGATCCAACAATCAGGTCAGCATCATCTTTCTGACTGCTTCTTAGCTTGCATTGGAACTGAAAGACAAAATATATATATATATAAACTAGTACTGAAGTTATTATGATAAACCATTTAGATGATAATTTAAAACAAAAGAAATGTATTAAATTTGTCCAACTAACTACAACATAAATGCATACATTAACATAACCAATCTACACAAGCTCATCTGGTCAATACCATTAACTGCTGTTGGCAAGAGAAATCTACTGTACAAGTCACAAATTAGGCTGCAGGGGTTCTCCTTCAGCATGATGATCATGGCTTCTTCTGCCTGCAGTTGGACAAGTACCTGTAAAAATAACCATGTGTCATAAAAATACTATTAAGTACAACAGTATGGTAAGGTAAATAATACAAAATTACTAATGTCCACTACAGACGACTTTGCACAAAATAAAATGAATCATAAGAAAATATTGCTGGTCCAATGAAATGTGAGTAAAATTATGCAGCATTCAAGACTCATGAAATATAAAAATTCATCTCACCTGATCATAAACTTTCAGTGTGTAAGACAAGAAATAGCAGTTAATTTGATTTGTTGGTGACCGCAAAAAGTCATAAATGGCATCAACCTGCTTCACAGAGTAAGTTGTGCAATGTCCTTCCAACACAGCAGTTGTCTGCCCATCATGTGGTTTCTTATTTGGTTTGGAATTTGTATATTTGTCTTCATAAAAAAAGTGCATAAAGTGGTCCCAGTTTTCAAACAATCTTTTTAGGCATCTTGCAATACTGGTGCATGCATGCTTGATACTTTTCATCTGTTCTGCACCATACAGGACTTGCAGGTTTTTCAATTCACACTGTCTCTTCAAACTTTTCTTGAAGAAGTAACAAACGTCAACCAGGACCTCCTCAACTGGGGGTAGACAGGAAGCCCCACTTTTTAGCTGCAAGATGCACCAGATGGAGGCAGCGTCATGCCAGATAAATGTCTTGCTCTCCTTTAATAAAACTGTATACTCCATTGTATTGGCCAGTCATCACATTGGCATTGTCACAGCCTAATGCAATGCAGTTTACCCATTGTATTGGCCAGTCATCACATTGACATCGTCACAGCCAAATGCAATGCAGTTTACCCATGAAATGCCCTGTGAATTCAATTCATCTGCCATGATCTTAAATATATATTCTGTCCTGTGGCCGAGGATGCTTTGTACACCGGCAAAGCTGGGAGATGAGAATTTACAAGGCCACCCTATCCTTCAATGGTGACCTCTGGAGAGTACTGCTTTTTGTCTGAGTCTTTACTACCATCAGTAGCAATACTGAATGGCAATCTCGGCATCCTAATGGCTAATTTCTTCATAGTCATTGCAGACATTTCTAAAATCATAGCTGTTGCTATATCTCTGCCACATTTTATATCTGATATGAATAAAAGAAAATTAAATAATAAAGATATTAATGAAAATATCTGGTATGACACTAAAATAATTATTCCTATGGCACAAATCATCTTTAAAGCTGCACTCAGAAATTTGCTCTTTTTATTTTATTAAAACATAGCTTCTACACAAGCTACTTGATTTTGGAAAAGTGATTTTGAATTTAATATTTGACAAAAAGATGTCAAGGATGTACTTTTTACTCAGTGCTTCTTTAAAGGACTTACAGGCTTTGATTTCAAAATGTTTTTTGCAATCGTTTTGACACTCAATAACTACAGCAAGTCGTTTAGGGGATATATTGTTTAAGGGATAGAGCTGTTTTGTGGGTTCTAAAAATATATTTCAATATTTCAAATGTGACTAACTAGATATTAAAAAATATGTCCAAATCCAACTTCCCGGTGCAGAACAGTTGGATAATGTATTTTATTTTAAAAACCTTCTCTAGTTTTCTCCGTTTTCACAATTGCTGCGGTTCTGGCGAACAAAATAATTATGTAGGTAGTTGGATATGAGGCTATTTTGATGCTTAGGGTTTTTGAGACGCTTTTTTGGGCGTGCTGGATGATAGGGTTCACTAAAAAAATATTTTTTCGTGCTACAAACGTCGGATCAACGAACGAATTACTGTTCTAGTTACGTTAATGAACGAGCTTTAATGACATCCACTTTGTTTTCAGTAATATCAGTATGTCGTAAATAAAAAAAATGTGAGAAAGCAGCCAAGTCAAATTTATCAATATTTTGAAAATTATTCCTTGTCCCATTTTAAATCGACCTGGTGTACCTGTAAAATTGTATAAAAAATGACCATGTAAAATTTCAAGTCTCTAAGACCACAAAAACATTGTCATTTTGCCATAACAGGTGTCTAAAGCTGGGGGGAAAAAAAAAATGGCGGAAAACGAAAGTAAAAAAACCGGAAACAGTATTATTTGTCACTAGGTGACAGATAAGAAAGCTAAAGACATTTTTTAATTCTTAAATCAATCAAGTTCCATCTTGATTAATATTAGGTTTTATTATAATATCTATACAATAATAGACATATTAACTTATATTTTATCAGATATTGGTCCCTTTCATATTAAATCATAATTTTTATTGTAAAATTGTCTCTATTATATTTCCTGTTGTAAAATAAATTACGTTTGGTCATAATTTTTTAAAATTATTTTTTAATTTTTTTTGTGTGGAATTTTTTTAATGACAATCATTAAAAAATATTTTTTAAATATTCTATTTAATTTTTTAATTTTTAAAGAAACAAAGATGTTGATAATATGATGATAAAGACTTCTGGGAAGTTTCATATTATTTGTTCACTCTGTTATAAAGTTATGAGCCTTTTTCGTAATTTTCGTTTTTTTTTTTTTTGAAAAGTGGTCACAATCACAAATCTCTAGTAAAAAAAGTGATTTTTTATTCACAAAAAAAATCATAACTTTTTAACCAAAAGCCAAAAGGGCTACATGAAAAATGAAAACATATTATTACTTCATTTAACAAGGCAAGGGCTATCTTGCAGATGTGTTCATTTCTTAATTCATTCAATTTGAAAATTTTATCCAACTACCTAAATTATGTAACAAAACTACATCTCACACGCCTGGTAGCAGAAAAAGGG